>JADDOH010023876.1:0-113423 GCA_016648135.1 Agrypnia vestita | reverse complement strand
TTCATTTAAGGCTATTTTAGCATTCAGTTCATTCTTCACATTAAATATATATGTGTTGCCACAGATGTGTTTTGTTTGACATTTCGCAAGTTTATGCACTTGCAAAAAAGTCTGAAGCCGCAGCGACATCTGGAGATGTCGTATTATTGTTTTACAATTAATCAACAAATAATATCTAACCGCGCATACCCTTAGTTGCTAGCGCATTCCTTCTGATTCCGGCGCGTAATATTATCCTGAACCCCGTAGCTTTCTCGTACCAGCTATGGCAGACGACTGTGCGGATAATATTCTGTCGGACGTGAAAAGCTGCAACTTTATTTGCGGTGTTGTTGAAGGTATCTATTTTTTTGCTTATTAAAACTATTTCACTTCTAACTAGCATATTAAAAGATCTCTTTGTTGTTGTGCAAAGCTGTCTGAATTTTACAGAAAGTTTTTTTTTCGTTTTCTTTTAATTGATATCACAAATCGAAACAATAAAATGTCGGGTAAGTATTCGACACCATATCTCTTTAACTAAAAAGTACTTCAAAGTTTTGCAATCACAAGACTTGCTTCCTATGAAAACCATGAATTACTGAATGAAAATAATGTAAAGCTGTTTTGATATTTTCATTTAGCTTTCTCTTGGTTTCATACGTTTCATAATTGAAGTTACTTACCCAAAGAAACGGGCTAGACAAAATATCAAAATATTTATGAGAACTTTGTTCTGAAAATGTAATGGATATTTTTCAAACCTTTGCCTATATATACATGGATATTTTTCAAACTCATGCCTATAAATATTTGTCTTTTAATTTGCACATGGTTCTCTCATATTTCAACCAGTATCATTTCTTGCCATCTCGGGAAGTTAGCAACCCTATTCGCAGTTTTCACCATTTTGCCAGTTTCCTACTTCATCTTTCAGATAGTGATCGCTACATACTATTGCAAGCGCAGCTCTCGGCATTTTCTGTTATCTATGAAAAAAGTCGAGAAAGTATGAAGAGCTTTGTACACATGCAATTACCCACAGTGTACATGAGGCCCGTTACCGTAGGATGTTGGAACATGTGTTTTTATATATGTTTATATGTGTGGCATAAATACTTGGGTAATATGCAATGATAAACCATTGTTTTTCACTGTTGTATATAGGTTAAAACGAAAATGGTTAACATTACCAGTATCAAGATGATATAGAACATTAAAAAATTAGAATTTTTATGTTATTTGAATCATATACAACTACAGAAAATTTGTATGAAAATAGTTGTACTTAAAATAACTTTTCAATAAACTAGCTTTGCATGCATGTTATAACCGACGCCAAAACGAGAGTGCAATACAAACCGTGCAACATACATAAGGTTTTTTTTTACCCTAAAAAAATGATTTTTTATTATTAATACAGCACCATAGGAAATGAAGTTGAATATTTATATAAAATTATATATATATATGTTGCAGTGAAATTATTTTTTATTTACAGTATACAGAAATTATTTGTTAGGTTAGATTAAGACTGACTAATCTAATTTAACTAACCTTAAGCTAGATTAGTTAAGTTAGTAGATTATATATTTTGGAAAATATACTTCTACTAGAAATATATTTTCTTACACCTTCGCTGTAAAAGATACGCAAATTAAAACCAATGTAAAAAAATTATATTTTCAATTTTTGCGAGGTTTTTATCATTTTACTCGACTTGTATTAAAGCGAATGGATTTTTCAAAATCAATACAAGTTACTGTAATGATACTTAACTTTTTGCAAAAAATAAGTAAAATATTGGAAAAAAATGCAAACTTTGCTATTGCATATCTCCATAACTATCGATATTAGGTAATAGTTGCTTAAACATTTTCGACTCATTATCAAGGCAGGAATCCACCTGTTAAGTTATTTAAAGTAGCTATGAGACATCCTGTATATTCATATATATATATGTATACCATATGGAAAATATTATTTTTTTAGATTAGTGAAAATACTGTTATATTATATAAAACTCCTGTTCATTAATGATGATTACTGATAATGAAAATGAAATCATGTAATTTTCAGCAGTCACGTATAAAGGGTACAATTCATCATATACATATTTACACAGCTAATGAAAAAACACCCTGATATATCGCACATTATAGTATTAAATTATTGAAGTGTTCAAATGTGAATAAACGCTTACTTGCGAATGAATGATTACTTGATTAATTTATGTGTAGTTTATGAAAAACTTCGCAGTAATATTCACTATAGTATGTTGCTCACATCAAGCGATTTCAACCTGCTTCACAGACCGGTAACCGGCTTCAGTTTCATTTTGAATTTGTTTTGAACTTTTCAAATTGATGGGCGTAAGAGTTCATTCTAAAGTTTTTCCCTTTGCTCACTGGAAATGTTTTTCTTTTAGGATTTTATGGTAGACCATGGACTACAGAACAAAGAAAAGACCTCTTTCAAAAGTAAGTTCTCAATTATTATTATTTTTTTTAATTTGAAGTCATCATTCAGATACAGTACCCATTTATGGACACTCTAGAGGCACATATAGTCAGATCGCTCGGCGACTATTACCCGAATCGGAGCATCAAGAGTTATGGATTCTATAATTTCATTTTACTTCAAGTGAATCTAGTCAGCAGTTACCCTAGTGCAGGGATCGGCAGACTTTAAAGTGAAAAGAGCCAGATTCTCAAAGAAGCAGGACAAAAAAGGAACCAGAGAGCCAAAAAATGTATCAAAACGTGACAACTTCTAGCTTTTTTTCATGAATTTTATGGAAAATTTGGGTTAGAACAGTGACCTTGCATCGCTTTTGAGTGTTTTGTTATGTCTGGCAAAAACTAATTTTAAATTGTAGGCTTGATTGTAAATTATTATCTGATAAGTTGATTCTAAGCTTGTCTTTTATTTGATTCATGGAATAGAATGTTTGTCTGAGAATGTTTCTTGATGTCTGAAGAGCTGCAAAAGCCTATGTAGAGAGCCGCCTGCCGGGCCACTAGGCTCAAATTTATAATTAAATCATCACTATGAGCTATCTCAAATCTCACGCATTCGAGCATGAGTGAATTTATAATTAAAATATTTTCATTTCAAATATGTTTTATTATACTTTGTAATACACACACAATATGAGTTATTAAATTACAACTATAGTTTCGAGAGGAGCAGTCCCTTTCATCATCAGGTATTAACTATACCTGATGATGAGAGGGACTGCTCCTCTCGAAACTATAGTTGTAATTTAATAACTCATATTGTGTGTGTATTACAAAGTATAATAAAACATATTTGAAATTATAATGTTGCACCACGAAGTATCTGCCAAATCTTTCAATGATTTCAAAATATTTTCACTTTAAATTATCAAAACATGACTAAAATTTTAAATCTAGATGTAGTTTTGACATTGATGCGATATAATTTTACGTGGATTAAAAATGTTACTCTTCAACTATTGGTATCCTTTACAAGTTGGGAATAGAATTGCTAAGAACTATTTAAATTAATAGCATTTTTTTAAATATAATTCTCATACAATGGATGCTGTCTACAAGGTTACAAATCTATAAATTAAGAAATTGACGCTAATAGTGGATTATTTTTAATAATGTTTGTGTTTTTCGTGAAATACAAACATAAATTCAAAGTAAAGTACCCGTATAAAGACATATGTTATAGTTTTGTGGGATTCATATATTTTGTGTGTTGAGATGGAGAAGATTCCAAACTAAAGTTCTTTATTTTTAACACAAAATCATTATAGTTATAAAAATTTGGCATCTTTGCAATATAAAAATTTGGCATCTTTGCAATTGAAAACTGTTTTCATTTTTTTTATTGTTCTATAAACATATGTATATATTTTTACAGGCACCTTGCAAAGCTGTATATGCAGTTTGTGTGCAATAGTTATGTTGTATAGGTGTCCCATAGCTAGTAGCAAAAACTTTTTCATTCAATTTTGAATAGAAAATATTATTTATACTTTGGATGAAATATCGAAAGCTACGGAGATAAGCAACATCAACATCAAAGTTTGCATTTTTTTCCGCAAACTTTGATGTCACTTATCTCCTTCTTAAGTGTCGACATTTCACCCAAAATGTAAAGAATATTTTCTATTAAAAATTGAATGAAGTTTTTCCCGCTAGTTACGAGACACCCCGTGTATTATGAATACATTACTAACTCAATAATCCTTAAAAAAATATAATTATACAATTATTACAACTTACAATTAAAGTTATCACCATATTTACTAGTTCATTGCGTATTTTTTAATACTTTTTCTGTATTTTTTGTCCTGTTTAATTTTTTAGTAATCTGTCCTTAGCATATTCTTCCAGTGTCAGTTTGTGATGAATGTTGTTTTTATCAATAAGGTTTTATACTTCTTAAAAAGTTTGTCAGGCTGGTCCTCACGTCCTCCTTTTTGTTTTTTATAAGTGATAGTTTCAATTATTCTTATTATTATTTGTTTTATTTTGTCTAAATATGTTTGTTTCAAACATAATAAAAGAATTTTACCTTCCATTAAAATTCCTATTTTGTTTCCCTCGACGCCTGGAATCCATTATGAGAGAACAGCCTGCTGTTTCGGCACTTAGACACGCGTTCCTACCCCCTCTGATTCCCTGTTTGCGACATAATTTATTCCCGCTGGTATTCCTGTTTCCGGTTATGTCGGCGTAACGGTTTTTCTTTCATATGACTCATAATGCACCAGGTAGGGATTACCTGGATTCCAGGCGTCGAGGGAAACAAAATAGGAATTTTAATGGAAGGTAAAATTCTTTTATTTTGTGTTCCGTCTCGACGCCTGGAATCCATTATGAGAGATCTGTTTGTTATCACCTGGTGACCTAGTGGTTCGACGTTATATGTGACTGCCTATATTGGCGTTAAGAGAGGCGCTAATGAGCTCTGGGGGCATTGTTGCTTGGGGTTATCTACTATCTCTCTTTGGTAGAATTTTCGGAAGGTGATTTCACTCTGACAGTTTCCCCTTGACAAGATCTCCTCTATCGGGTAGTTTTCCAGCCAATTCAACGAAGCCACAGCAGAACGAACACTTCCTGGCGTTGCTTCCACTCCAGCCTCTCTTATGATTGACTTGATCCAACCACCTATCATTGTCCGTGAAGCTGGCTTTACTTCACCTGCTGTCGTCACAAATAGTTCTTTCATGTCCGGCTTTCGTCTCGGCTGTGAGAGTGAGACCAGCTTTCGGATCCAAAACAAGGGGTTGATGTTCCTTTCATCCGATGCGCTCAACCTCCATCCCGATTGTTTGTGTCTTGCCGTGTCAGTCTTCGCTCCAAAGGCTGGCCATAGCGTGATGGAGTCTCATTTGTCGATCAATCGGTCCGGGGTGACTCTGAGAAGTGTCAGATCTTGGACTCTTCGCCCAGATGCCATGATGAGTAGTATGGCCGTCCTCCTTGACACGTCATACAGGCTGGTCCTTGGCGGGTTTTCACGTAGCCACTCCACCACTACTCGGGGGTTCCAGATCGGGGGTCTCTCAGTGCATCCACCAGAAACCGAGATGGCTTTAAGGACGTGCCTGACGAGGAAGTTCGAGCTAATCTTATCTGCATCAAGAGCTGGGCCACAGAAGGATACGATTGCCGATTTGTGGACCAATATTGTTCGAGGGGCTAGCCCTTCGTGGATGAACAGGTTGGCCAGATATCTTGCCACTGTTGCAGGGGGAGGGTTATGAGGTTGGACAGAATGCGTGGTACACCATTGCTGCCACCTATCCCAGGCCGGCTTGTAGGTGTTCAGCGTTGAGCCTCTCCAGCCAGATCTGAACAGCTGCTGTTCCTCCTGGCTCCAATCCGCTATAGCCTGTTCCCACCCACTGCTATTCTCCAAACTTCCAGTTGGAGGTCCGACACCCTCGGTGGGGGAAACCCCGTCGACGGATCGATTTCACGTAGGTGAAAGTATGCCTGGGTTAGGTCGATTTTCACCAACCAATCTTTGGGCTGGAGGAAGTCTGGGACCCGAAAGTGGTTGAACAGCTTGAAGGGTTTCGCCTCCACAAAGGCATTCAACGCCTTCAGGTTGAATATCGGCCTTAGGGAGTTGTCCGACTTCGGAGTTAGAAACAGATTTGAGATGAAGCTCGGAGAATGATCTGCTCTTTCCAGCACGCCTGACATCTTCAGGGCCTGAATGTGACTCGACATGTCTCGAGACTCCTTCGTGCTGAAGCTGCTCAACAGCTGCCTGGTGGGGAAGACTAACGGAGGTTTGGCCACAAAGGGGATTCTCGCGCCCTTGAGGATTCTCAGCACTATAGGTGGTGCCCCGAACTCCTTCCACGTGCTTTGGAACCTCCTCAAGCGTCCTCCCCAGAACTGGTTGTTCAGCCTCGCGTCATCTTCTACCTCTACGGCTACGGTCACCAGCGGGTTTTCGGCCGTGGTCTGCCTTCCGGATAGGTCTCCTGTTCGGGTTCCCTGGGCCTCGCTCCCTGTTCCTCGGCTCCGGCAGAAAGGGCTTACGGGACTGGAGGTATCCCTGGTTCGGAGCTCGACGAGAAGTTGACGGCTGGGGCTGAGATGTTGACGGTTGGGCCAGGTTTCGGGTTGCGGGCGAGACCATCACCTTCTCCTGGCCCCCGTTCTTTAGGATATACGCCGATAGCTCTTCCCTATTGAACAAGTATCCCGAGCTTGGAGGGATTTTGGCCGCACCTTCTCGCACGAAAGGGTCTTTGAAGCCCTCCAATATGGCCTTTCGCCGGTTCAGTATACACTCTGCCCGTCTGCCGCACACAATCTGCAGGATGTCGTCCGAAATCTTATTGTACGGAGCATCGCTGGTGAACATCGACTGAATCCGCTCGAAGAGAGCCGAAGCGGACAGATCCGTGCCGGGTTCGAATGCCCAATTCACCAGCGATTGCATCCCGTCTCTCAGGGTCTCTCTCTGGGCGAGCAAGGCGTTTGAAAGCGCGGCGAGCGATCTTTCCAGCAAGCCAGTATGGGTCGGCGCGTTATCGACCCTTCTCAAGTCGTCGGTCACCGACAATTCCACAAATGTGGGAGTCGCCGCGTAGGTTCTCTGCGTTTCCGCATAGCGAACGCCTGACCACTCGTCGGAATCGAAGTGTTGCAACTTCGAGATCTGTTCGATCCGCTTCGGGTCCGCTCTCGGTACTGGCGGCTCCTTCACGACCATGCTGAGCTTGCCGAACTCCAGCGTATTCTTCGCCCTTCTGAGGCTCGGCGGCGGCTGAATAAAGGACGCATTCGCGTCCTCCACGCTGGGCTCGCTCGCGGCCACGTGTTCCGGCGTTGGCGGCGTTGTTGATGCAGGGGCCGCGCCGCCCGCTAACAAGGCCTCCGTCAGAGCAGTCACCTGTTTTAGCAGGTGGTCTACACGCGGGTCGTATGCTACGCGGCGTCTCTTTCGACTCGGTTCTTCGAAAGAAGATCCGTCATTCGAGGATACCGGCGAACGAGCTTGCTCTTCCGCCATCTTGTTAACAAATCGTTTGACGAAATTCACGGGATTTACACTAAAATATCAACGTCCTGTCGCACTATGTTAAAAATTTGTATAGTCTAATGTTTGTTAACTTAGGGATCAAAAATTAAGAGGGTAGGTTGCAATAGAAACACAAAAAATCACAACAAAAGTTGGCGTGTCTAAATGCGTGCAAATGGCGCGAAACATCGACGTTATATGAAAGAAAAACCGTTGCGCTGACGAAACCGGAAACAGGGATACCAGCGGGAATAAATTGTCGCAAACAGGGAATCAGAGGGGGTAGGAACGCGTGTATAAGTGCCGAAACAGCAGGCTGTTCTCTCATAATGGATTCCAGGCGTCGAGACGGAACACAAAATACAAGTTTCTATGAAAAAATAAAATATAGCTAAAAGAGTTTTTCTTTTAATTCTATGAGAGAATGCCTACATCTGTAGCTATTTATGATAATTACCTAAACCTAGATAATTAATAAGAAAGGGTGGTTGAAAACATTCTGTGTGTGGTGCTGTCCAAGGATGGAAAGAATGAGCTGGACACCGGGAATTATAAATGAGGTTGCTCTGAGAAAAATCCACGATAAAAAAATCGAAGGGGCCGATGGATAGGACACAATGCGTCCTTCAAAAATGTAATTTAAGGGCAAAGACAGAGAGGGAGGCCTAGATAAAAATATACCGACAAAGTAATGCAGACATCCGCACTCAACTTCGAATGATGTCAAGGATAGAGGTACATAGCGGACATTACACCGCCAAGAATGCAATTCTTGTCGAAAATATATGGAAGAAGAATTGAATAAACCTTTTTTCAAATGTCAACAAGTTAAAGTCATATAATAATTTTTTTCTTAATTTACTACTTGCAGAGTTATCAGTTGATTTTGAAATATAATTTTTTTTCAGTTTTTTTCCGCAGATGAATGGAAATTCCTGTATAAGTGATGTCGCGATTAATTATTTTATATTTGTTTCTTTTGTATTACAGAATAGAGATAATTCATTATGGTCAGCTGATCCGATGGATGGTATCGTACCCGCTGGAGAGAACTTGGCTCTGATTGTGAGCCTGACTTTAAAAGATGCGGGGACCTTCTATGATAAATTATTCATTAGTATACAATATTCCAAAGATATTGTGAGTAATTATATGTTCTTATTTTTACATGTCTTTTACTGAGCACCAAATTAACAGTTATTTAATCATCAGATATTTTTCACCAAAAATAATATATGAGCACCAAAATTTGTGCAGCTGTCTCTTAGCTAATCGCAAAAACTTTGGGGAAGTATTCTTTATTCAATTCTGAATAGAAAATATTTATTACACTTTGGGTGAAATATCAACAGTTAAGGAGATAAGCGACCTCAAAGTTTGAGTTTTTTATTTAAATATTTCTGCCTTATTTTTTGTAAAATGTTAGGCTATTACGAAGTTAATTTAAATTTTATATTAAAAATTCATTCGCTTCACACAATTCACAAGTCAAATAAAATGATTGGAACCTCAATGATAGTCTAATTTTTTATGGAAGGTAAGTCAGAAATATTGCGAAATTGATTGGCCTTGTCTTTTTAACTGTTGACATTTCACCCAAAGTGTAAAGAATATTTTATATTGAAAATTGAATGAAGAAGACTGCTGAAGTTTTAGCAATTGCGTGACACCCTGTACGTAAGTCATAGTAATAAATAAATATGTGCTCGGAAATCAAATTTTTTGTTAAAATATTGTTAAAGTGACCGATCACTTCAATAAACATGTTCTCAGGTTTTCACTGCCGTTGAGAATATTCTGTGTAGTTTTCTGGGATATTCTGCCGTGTATATGTGACCTCTCTTGCCTTATATCCGATCTTTCTGATCCGAATGCAGGGTCCATCATCAGAGCTGATGTGATGAGCATGTTAAGTTTAAGTATTGGCTTGCATTACCGTACCGAAATCGGGGTGTTTCCTAGTTTTTGTTAGGTTAAGTACGGGGGATTGTAAATGATTTGCTGGCCATAAAATACTTACATGCTCATTTAAATAGCTATCTTTTTACTCCCTTTATATTAACTCGTGGCGTCTGCTTGCTTGCTTGCCGTCAAAAAAATCTTTGGATCGATTTTTGACCCTTTTCCCGTGATCCAATCGAGCTGAAACTTGGCAAGTAGACTCGTGGCGACGATCAAGAAGATCTATCAAATTTTCGTTAAAAAAAATTAATAATTATAGTATAATTTCGAATTTTTAGAAATTTTGTTGATTTTTTCAAATTGGAATCATTAGAAAAGTTTCGAGTAGCAACGGCGGACCGATAACGTCGCGGAATATTTTCTAAATTTGAATTACTCCGTCGGTATACATAATAGGTACTTCACTATGAATGTCGAAAATCTAAATTGACTGTCAAATGTTTTTAGAATTTAACTTCAAAGCATGAAATGTCTTATCAAAGCTCAAAACATCTGACATTTTAGAAATATATTGAATTACTGTAAGTTTAGTGTTATGTTATATGTTTTAATTCGTCTTTAATTGTTGTTATATTTTACAAAGAAAGGGAGTATAATAAGAACTTGATTTTTATGGGTGTTATAATTTTTAGATCTATTAAGTTGATACTTTTTAATGTGTCCACCATATTTATTATGTCTACCTATTTTTTATTTTTTAATATGTCATGAAAAATGTTCAGTCACCGTTTGTATCATTCTTTCTACCTCTTTTTTTAGATAATTCCTCTCAGCGCCAAGGGAACTAGCACCAGTATTGTAATAAAACCTAGTGTAACACCCATCCTGGATTTAGGATACCAGTTTACGCAGATGCACTTAAAATTACCACTGGAAGTGACCAACCATGGTACTAAGTCCCACTATCTCAAATGGTCAACAGTCAATGAAATCAAACGGAGACAAGAAGACCCAGAACCACAGTAAGTAGATGAATTTGTCAATTTATTCTATTACACAGTATCAAAGTACCATTTACTTGCATGTATAAAATTTGTTTTTTATATAAAAAAATTACATTACACATTTTTTTAAATGCTTAAATTAAAGAAATGTACAATTTCAAACTTAACCAAGTTAAATCACAATATTGAAAATTATATAGAACAATATGTGTATGATAATCCTTTGATGAACTTAAGCCACGTATTCACTAGGGGACAAATCGCGAAACATTCCGCGCGGCATGTCGCATCTACATCTACGCTCATGTTTCAGGGACAATGACGCGGTCATTTGACATGTACACACCGGGACTCGCTATCTTGTCGCGGAAATGTCACCCGATGAGATTATGATGACAGCTGCGGTATCTCATTTGGCGAAAACGGGGTTCCGCGCAATTCGAAATGTTTTTTTGGGTCGCAATTTCAAATTAACGAGGTTTTACTCTAGTTAATTGAATATTATTAAAAACAAGGTCCTTTTTTGCAAATAATTATTGTTTTCCACACGTCGCGGAAATGTCGCCCTATGAGGTTATGATAACAGCTGCGTATCTGTTTATGTTAATGAGTTTATCGAAACGTAAGAGGAGAAAAAAGGGGAGAATGCAAAATTATTTACTGCAAAGAGAAAGAAGGACGGACTTTCTATGCGATCTTCGATCGATACAGCTCGATGAGTTCAAGAACAATTTCGTTTCCCCACATTGTCATCTTGACAGATACAGCGCATGCGTATTAACTTGTAAACATACCACGTGGTACTGACGCTCCGCGTAATGTTGCAGTGAGCTCGCTCGGGTACCGTGCGTATGGCAACGTTGCCACGGCACGTAGAAATGCCGCGCTATGTTGTGCGCGATGTCGCAGAACAGTGCACGATGTTGCAACGTCACGTAGACTCTATGCCGCGCGTGCTGTTGAGGGACAATTTGTCCCCTAGTGAATACGTGGCTTTAACGTATCAAAATTTTAATTTACTATTTTAATTGCACACAATTGCAATTTAGAAAGCTACTTGTAGTCGATTTTGGGTAGATTTCAAAAGAAATATCAGCTATAACAAAAGGTCTCATCATTCTTAGATAATTTCAATCATAACCTTAAAAACTGTCTTATATAGTTTGTATGTATACAGTGGGTTTTATGGACTTGGTAAATCTTTTATTTTTTATCAGATTTCTATCAAACATTTTTGAAAACTTATCTTTGTAAATACCCCGACTATGCTGTTCAAAATTTTGTTTATATGTATTAATCCTAGAGAAAAAAAAATGTTACCTATATGGTAACTACTGTAAAACGGGAAATATCCTTACTTTGACTCTTAGGTGAAATCTACCCGATTCTTGGGAATGGATTGGGATTCTGGAAGGGATTTTAATTTACTTCGGTCGAGATAATATTAATATGAAAAGCAATTTTGTATCGAGCTACCTTTTACCATATGGTTATTTGGAAATCATTAATAACCACGCAGGACTATATTATGATTCTTGATTATGAGTCGAAAATGTTCAAACAACCATAACTTAATATCAATAGTTATGGAGATATGCGACATCAAAGTTTGCTTTATTTTTTATAAAACGTTGGACTATCATAATATTGAATATGAACAATTTATTCCCTTTAATACACGTCAAACAAAATAATGAAAACCTTTGAATTCCAATTGGAATTTCTGCCAGGTTTTTATGATTTTATTTAACTTGTATTAAAACTAATGAATTTTTCGCAATCAATAAAAGTTACTGTAATGACAGTTCAACGTTTTGTAAAAAATAAGTCAGAAATAGTGAAAATAAAAAAAATGCAAATTTTAATATTGCATAACTCCACAACTGTCGATATTAGGCCGTGGTTGCTTGAAATTTTTTGACTCATAATCAAGCCAGGAATATAGTCCCTCGTGGTTATTAATGTTTTCCAAATAACTCTGTTTATCGAGGTCATCTCAAGCCACTACTTCAAAATTTCAAAGCTTCAACTTCACAAAACTGCATTCTGTTAATCACCATCAGTGCTGAAATAAAGTTTATTACTTCTACTGAATTCTGCAAAGTACTCCAACGTTCGATGTAGGCATTCGGTGGATAAGCGTGTCAATATTGTTGAATCTTCAAAGAAGGATAAGTAATTTCTTTATACATAATATGCACTAGTATTTATTTATTTTCAGTTCGTTCTATCATTTCCTTCCTCAAGAGATGAGACTTGCCGCATTTGAGAACATGACAGTGTATGTGGAAGCGTACTCCGATAAAGTCCAGACTGTCAGCGAACACTGGTTCGTGTACGGCACTGTAGAATTTGGGAAGAAAGAGCTGTTGCTGGAGACTGACGTCAGGATATCTTTTATAAAACCCGCCATCCAGGCTTCTAAATCCCGGATGACCTTTCAAATTAACCAGGGGCCTTATGAAAAGCAATTTTTCGTACTGGGTATGCACAAACTTTAATAATGTGATTTTCATAGTCCAGCGTGCACGGCGCTGGTTTCTCACACCGGGTATTCCAGGTTCTATTCTCGGTAAGGTCATAATGCATTGTGCATGTGATTTTCTCAATCCTTTTGCGATGTATTAATCTAGTCTTAATAAAGCGGTTCGTCATTATGACGAACATTTTTGTAACTGTTTGGTGAAATTAATTTTTATTTATTGCTATTTTTGTTTCAATTTGTAAATTATGTTTTTCCAATACGGCCCATGCTTCTAAAGTAATCACGTAGTATACAGTAAAACCACCATTAATTCAAACCACAATATCTTCTGTGTCTAGTTTTCTGGGATAATCTGCCATGCATATCTGACCTCTCTATCCGACGTTTCGGTTCCATTGCAGGGTCCATCATCAGGGTTGATGTGATGAGTTTGTGTTAATGTTAAAGTTAACTATTGGCTTGCAATACCGTACCGGATTTCTCTACGGTATTGGCACAAAATGGATACAACAGAAGCAAAAAATGTCACAACATCTTGTATATTTTTTGACTATATTATTAAAACGCCTTACTGATAATACAATATTTATTTCAGATTATTTAATTTTGAAAAATATTTCACTAGCAGAGCTCGATATTGAGATATCGACAGACTTTCCGTTCCAAATAGTTCTCGGCAAGACCGCTTCAGACGTGAAACGAAACCGGAAATGTCCTTGCATCTGTTCCAAAATGCTCTCAAATATTATTGAAAATGACCCAAACATGAGGAATGTTCAATTGGACATGTACGACGAAGGTGAACCGATTATCCATGAAGAAAGTGATGATGAAGAATTTGACATCAACGACATCAAAGATGTGATTAAAAAATTTGGCGATTATTTCAATTTGGTTCAAAAGCATGCGTTTACGTTGGCCGTGGGTGAAGAGATTTACGTCAATATACTTTTTAACGGAAGTTTTGGTCAAAATTATCGGCCGGAAAAATTCAAAAGCATTTTGAATATTGCCTTCAAAGGTCATCCCAAAAAGGTTAGTATATTATTTGTATTGCAACAGTTGATTTTACCATTTGATGGTAAATTGTCTTTACAATAATCATCATTATTTCTATCATCTTTGGTTTCAGATTTCTAAGATGCCTTATTGTTTTTTCCGTATTTTTCGAATATCCACAGAAAAACAAAATAAATTATTTGTATGTCTGCATAGAATTTTACAGATTTTTTAGAAAAAATATTTTTAAACTTTTTTCTTTCTCTCAGGTGCATATTAATCTATTAGCGTTAGTGAAAATATTTTAACCGATGACACACTACCCATAATTGAAGATTTGTATCTGATTGTATCAACGATTGGTAACTGATTTTTCGCAATTCGTGGACAACCATCGGTACCAGACAACAGTTGTATCAATACAATCAGATACAAATCTCAAATAACTAGCATGAGTAACCGGTTAAAATAACGTTAATAATAAATAATAATAATAAGGCTTTTTTTGTTTTTATTCCACGTCTCCCATGCCAAAAATGTTTTTTTTTTTAGTTTATTTTTTGCTATAATGGATTTTTTTATCTAAAAACTTTTACTATGCGAGTTGTTGCATGATACCATATTATTATTTTTAATTCTAATCTTTATAATTAATTTCGGTAAGGTATTTTTCAAAAAAACATCCCGGGATGATGCGAAGGTTTTGCTTCACATGTTTTACAAAAATAGCGTGTTTCTTTTCTCCCCTCCTTTCTTATTTTTTTATTTGGCCATCCAACAGGGAGACATAATTACTTGGTAAGACAAAATACAGAAAAAATAGTTATGTCTCCACAATTAAAGGATGACACAGATAAGATATAATTATAGATCAGTCAATTTGATATGAATGACAGATAAAACAATTTTACAGATTCATTAAACGGTTTGTTCCTAATTTAACTTTAACATAAACATAAAAGCACACATTGGAGCACACAGCATAATTTGTGTGCTTCCCCCTAGTTTTAAATAAATGAAAAGAGGGATTCCATCGAATCGTTCCATATCTGCTGCAGCCACACAGGCACGGAGCAGCAGATATGGAATTTGCTTTAGGATTGCTCCCATTTACTTTGGAAACTCTAAGCAATACCATATCAGGTATTTGAGTGTCTATGCCATTCTGGAATGTCTTTCAATCATGTTTAAAAGACTTAGAAAAAAATTTCTCCATTTTTAAAATTGTCTGCAAAGAGATGTATGTATTACATAAAGTCGAGTATCACTCGACATTGGATTTGGTAAAACGAAATCATTCTCGATTGACACTCGATATAAGGGAATGTGAAATTAAATTATAGAAAGATACAAATGCACGAGGTCTGGTAGTAAAGCTAGGTTCCAAATAAAACATGCTATTTTGATTATTTAGAGAAATATGATTTGCTTACAATTTGTTTTAGGATAAAATACAACTTATCGGGGAAATAAACTACCCGGACGTGGTGTTCACACCAATAAACGTGACTTTGGAGGCTATTCCTGGATCCAGCTGCTCTGCGGAAGTGATAATCGAGAATGTTACCCCTCTAACTGTTAAATACAAACTTAAATGGGACAATGTCTTCATACAACCGCTCGCATATTCTGAAGTAATCTAATTTTATTATTTAGATTTATACAGGGTTATTTGGACATTAATAACTTCTTCTGTGTATAGTTTTCTGGGATATTCTGCCGTGTATATGTGATCTCTCTGGCCGACGTTTCGGACCCCATTGCAGGGTCCATCATCGGGGCTGACGATGGACCATAGCTATACAACCAATTTGGACCATAGCTATAAAACTAGATCGACAGGACGAGCAATGAAAATACCAATCACAAACAATGTGTATGGTGAAAGAAAAAAAGAATATATTGTGCCAAGAATCATTAACAAATTAGATAATATAGGCTTCAAAAAAGTATAAGTTAAAAGAATATATATTAAAGCTATGTACCTAATCTTACCTTAATTTAAAATTATCATGAATCAATTGTAAAAATCATGCAATACTCGATAATACTCATTATAAAATAAAAATTGTCAAATAATATTGAAGACAACCATTCCGTAAAACTGCTGTGCAGTTTGACATATGTATGTATCTATGTAACAAGTATCAAAAAAATAAATATGAAACAAAAAAAAATCTTCGGATATTCCGTGATGACCAGGCCCCTGTGGCGACTGCAGAAGAGGACGAAAGTTGCACCGCGAGGACACTGGACATTTTTTGCCTGCAGTATCGACCATCTTCCAAGCAAAAAGGAAGCAGTAATCGGCGTTGATGGCGACTTCACCCCCTAATGATAATTGTACACAATTTGTTTTCAGTTAGTTTTCGTTTTTGGTTATGTTACAAAAAAAATGGCAGAAAATTATGCGTCAACTTATGACAGAATGGAGTTTTATGTTAAGAATGTTTCTAATACTGCGCAGAAAGCAAATGGCTTTTTTTTTTTTTTGTTTCAGATGTGTTGTGTGTGAGCTTTTTTGACCATTTAACCCCCCCTGGGCCGCGGACGCACATATCCGACAGGCACAAAATAATTTATTTATCGACGGCCGCGTATCGAATTTGAAAAACGTAATTTTTTCCCAATAGAGAAATCCTGTTGTGACCTGTCGTTCCATTTTCAACTCAAAAACATCACCGATTATATTTTAAATCAACAATCAAAACGGAAGTTTTTCTGCCGTCAAAATCGTATAGAGAAGTTGTAGATGTCGCCCCGATCGCGTGTTGTGCAATCGAAATTCAAATATTCCATCGTCAAGGTCACGCGCAATGTGCGCGGGAAATACGATTTATTTTTTCGATTTTCGATTTATTTGTACACGTATATACAAATATATACGATATGTTTTGCGATATTTGTCAGTTTTTGTTGGTTTATGATTCAATTGAATACTAATAGTGATTTATTAACAAAAATACACGCAATTTTGTTGCGTTTATTTGAAATATGTGTGTGTGAAAGTGTATCATATTTATGTGTTATGAGTGCGATGTCCCGTCGTGTGCCGTGCCGTGCAACAAAATATATCACACAGAAGAAGATTATTATTATTAATAGTAGTGTTGTCTCTAATAAACAAATAAAAAAAATATTATTATTTTTCAGAAAATGTTGCGCTGGCAACATTATGGAAATTCAAAAAAAGATTATTTTTTTACTTAAATGATAAAAAAATCATTGCGTTTCGACACTTACGATAAAATAATATGAATGTGTGTGTTTTTTTTTTAATATACGCATGTTTTCATGGTTTTTTCGTAAAAAGAAAAATCACAAAAAATTCCGAAAATTTACGGCCCACAACAAGTTAAGATGAGCGTTGATTATAATACCTAAATATTTAATTTGATCATTATGTTCAATGTAGAGACATTTACAATTTTCAGTGTTGAAGTTGGAGCAACCGCGTACTTTTATCAGCTGTTCAAAGCTGTGTTCAGCTGATGATTGACCATTTACATTTGTGCTGGATGTTATATGTTTGGTTTTATTTATTTAGTAATTTGTTTCTGTTTGTCGTTTACAGCCAGAGTCTGTTGAAACCTATACAACATTAAGTGACGGATCTTCCGTCTCCGATATGTCTCTGAAGAACTGGCTAGCCAACCAAAGCAACGAACAATTCATGCTGAGTCTGCTTGACAGAAAATTATCAAAAATGCTTTTTATCTCCGATCACGAAGATGCGTACCACGAGATGGAAAATATCCTATTGGATACAATGCAAACAGTTTTGGAAATAGAGAGGGAAAAAGATTTCGAATATTTCAAAGAATCCCTTGATAAACATCTCTCTAGAATGTTATACATCAATGAACACGAAGGCTTCCTTTTTATCGAAGAACTGCTCAAACAAAATGTTTCGGAAGTATTAGAATTGTATGGATCGATGAGCAACATTGTCTGTGCTGAAGAATCTGTTTTCAGTTTGCGCAGAGCTTCCGGTGTTAGATCTCTCTCATTGCACGATATTCTGGTTGTTACGCCGGACAGAGGAAAACTGAAACCGTTTGAATCGCAAAAACTGCAGGTTTACTTCTATCCCACTAAGGCTATATGTATCAAAACTACCGTTATGTGCTTTCCGCAGAGAGGACCAACGAGATACTTCATGATTCAAGCCGATAGTTCCGATATTGAATATTTCATAGATACCACAATTTTGAATTTTGGTATTTGCGACTTCTACGAAAATTGTGTGAAAAAAATTACGCTTTCTAATACCGGACGCCTTTCTTATGACTTTTTTATTTCTGAATCTAGTGAAATGTCAACAGTGAATACATTGAACATGGGTTTTGTTTCTGTTAGTCCGAGCGTTGGGAATTTAGTGCCCGGCCAGTCTGCGGATATTGTTGTGACAATTAATCCAGGAATATTTGGGTGGTTCAACAAGTGCTTGCAGTTGAAAGTTGCGCATTTTGAACCTATGTGCATCCAAGTTGACGGCTGGGGTTTCTTCCCGCAAATAAATTTTGATAACAAATTTTGCAACGAAGAAGAGGTAAGCAACACTGTCTTATTCATGTTTAAATTTTTTCATAATCTTAAAAGCTGTACCTATAAAACATTTCTCAATGCTTCTAGGCTCATGTATTTAATAAATATTCATTAATTCATTTATTTTTTAAACAGCAAGACCATGTACCACAGACCACAAATATATAGAACTAGAGTAAATTTTCTTGGTACGCAATCTGGTGCAACGGCTAGTTAGTAAAATTACTAAGAGCTTGTAAATGTTGAAACAATTATAAAAATGTCATAATAAATACTCTTAAAAAGTATGTTCGTAGTAAATAAGCAGTGCTTTATTACAAGGTGACATTTTTTTTAAGAGACTCGGTTTGAAATGAAATTTTTAAAATTAAAAAAAGGGTATAATTGAAATATGATTTTGTATTAGACGATTGAAATATGCACAAATAAATTCTTTTACTGCATTATGTGTCTTAAATGTGTCTTAAACATATGTGAGAGAGGACATTCTTGACCTCTGGGGGTCAAGAAAGTCTCCTCTTTATGAATAAAGAAAAACTTACTTAGAGTCATAGTATAAAATTCAATTAACTTGTTGAGGGCTAAAAAAACATAGATAAAAGTAAATCACCAAGGCCAAAGATTTTCTGAATTTTTTGTGATTTTTCTTTTTACGAAAAAACCATGAAAACATGCGTATATTAAAAAAAAAAAACACACACATTCATATTATTTTATCTTAATTGTCGTAATGCAATGATTTTTTTATCGTTGAAGTAAAAAAAAAAAATTTTTTCAATTCCGATACTGTTGCCAGCGCAACATTATACGAAAAATGATAATTTATTTTTATTTGTTTATTAGAGACAACACTACTATTATTATTTGATGCCTACCTAATAATCTTCTTCTGTGTGGTATATTTTGTTGTACGGCACGGCACACGACGGGACATTGCACTCATAACGCATAAATATGATACACTTTCACACACACACATATTTCAAATAAACGCAACTAAATTGCGTGTATTTTTGTTAATAAATCACTGTTAGTATTCAATTGAATCATAAACCAACAAAAACTGACAAATATCGCAAAACATATCGTATATATTTGTATATACGTGTACAAATAAATCGAAAATCAAAAAAAATAAATCGTATTTCCCGCGCACTTTGTGCGTGACCTTGAATGACGGAATATTTGAATTTCGATTGCGCAACACGCGCTCGAGTCGACATCTACAACTATTCTTTACGATTTTGACGGCAGAAAAACTTCTGTTTTGATTGTTGATTTAAAATATAATCCGTGATGTTTTTGAGTTGAAAATGGAACGACAGGTCACCACGGGATTTCTCTACCGGGAAAAAATCACATTTTTCAAATTCGATACGCGGCCGTCGAAAAATAATTAATTTTGTGCCTGTTGCACATATCCGACGCGGCACTCTGGCCCCTGTCATTATCTGTCGCACAGGTGCGACGCGGCCCCGCGTTCATTAAACATAAAGCCATCATTTTATTTCTCAAAATTTCAATTAGTTTACAAGCCTATAAGAATGCTGGTAATTTATTTTTCAATGGAGAAATAACAAACTCAAGTGTCCTCGATCCATACTTGTTTTTGGTTTCAGGAATTTAGTCCCAAATTGCAGTGCATCTATTCTATAACTATTCCATGTGAACCCAATCTACATATCCAATATTTTACTTTTGACAAACATCCATTATATAATGTGACAGTGTTTATTTTTGCCCCGCGCTTATGATTCGCCTTGATTCATATTTTAATTTTTAGGTTTCTCATGAAGTGGCGTACACAGCCATTGGCACCCTAACAGAAAATCTTTTGGATGCGTATAGTGTAATGTTGAACTGCTATCTGGAATACGCACCGCAGAATACACCCTTGTCTGAAGGGTATGAAGAGGAAATGATGGAGCCAGCTACCACATACTTGAATACGCTGATTGATAATGATTGGATAATCGTATCTGATGTGGTTCGTATTATTATTTTGTGTTGATAATAGTTCTTTTTTATATGTAAACTATTAAATACTTAAATATTGTTACGTGGCGTGGCTCGCTCGAAAAATGAAATGGCACAACTCGTAAAATAAATCTTTTATTATCGCTTGTACATTATCTCTCACATTTTACAATCGCTCGCAACGCAATACTCTGCTATTTTTTATTCAAACACAAAAGAACAGCTCTCTTTTGTTTTTTTCTACTCGGGTAAGAACCCTTCCATTTCTTCGCTATTTATTAATCATGTTAGTTCTTATTTCAACCACTGGGCATACCGGCCTGCCGTTCTGCGCATGTGACACTTTTCTATGGAACTGTCAAATGTCAACGAACAGCTCGTTACACAGCCTCCCTCTCTCAATACTGTTCGTCCCGAACAGGATCATTGTTGTCCCCATGAGATCTCCAAATTCCCATGCTGCCACACTCCAATACACGAGCGCGTGTTCTCACATCTATCTCAATCGTCATTGATTCATTTTCTTTTCAGCTTATCGCGTGCCTCAATTCGCTTCTTCGTTGCACGGAACCTCTCTGCTTCCTCGAATATTTCTTTTTTTTTAAATCCTCAGCAAAAATGATTAGCAATCCAGATCGATACTTGGAAGTTCTATCCACCTGGGTCAAAGACGAGCACACTACGCTTGCCCTTTGAATTTGTGTTGAACTCGTAAGCCCGCGCCGCCACAGTGAGCTCATTGATGATCTGCAGCACGTTGAGCTTGACTGTCCTGACCACATTCCTGATAGTTTGTTGCTGAGAGTCACTGAAGTAATCTGTCATAGCCAGAACTGCTTCCTTCACACTCTGGTCCACGTATGCTTCGGTCGTCTGTTCGATCTCGTCCAACACCATAGGACTAATTTCATCGGGAGAGATTTTCTTGTTCTCCCCTTTGTACCCTACTTGCACCATGGGCTTGTCCTCCACGGTGACTACGCAGAAGGGCAAGGGCTCCATGTCCTCCTGTATCTTGAGATCGGTGAACTCGCGCTGCTCGGCGTCGAACACAGTATTGCTGAGGTCCATCGCAAACTGGTCCTCGGCCACATTTTCCATCGTCACCTGGTCCTCAGCCGCATTTTCGTCGTCACCTGGTCCTCGGCCGCATTTTCCACCGCCACCTGGTCCTCGGCTGCATTTTCCATCGCCACCTGGTCCTCGGCCACATTTTCCATCGGCCTCTCACTATCGACGAAGGTCATTTCTGCAGGTGTTGTCCCATTTCCTTGGTCATTCCTAATGTTTGAGAGCGCCGCCGTTTCATACTGCCTGTGGTTGCTATCCTGTAAACATCGTTCGTCGAATGTAGAAGGCTTTTTCCCTGTCGACCCCGTAGCATTCTCTACTTGAACCTTCTGGCAATTTCTTATTTCATCCCGAAGTTTCTCGATTTCATGTTGTGTCTTTTCAGCGTCACGTTTTACGTCTTGTCGAAGATCCTTGATATCTTCTTGAAGATTATTGACATCCAGTTTTGTGATCTGCAATTCTTTTTGTTGCTTGTCAACACTTTCCCTAAGCTCCTTGATGCTTCCTAATTTGACATCCAACAACATTCCCAATTTTCGCTGCTGTTCCTCTTTGTCTTCTTGGCGTTTCCGCTCCTGTTCTTCCTTGTCGTCTTGGCGTTTCCGCTCCTGTTCTTCCTTGTCTTCTTGGCGTTTCCGCTCCAGTTCTTCCAGCATCT
This sequence comes from Agrypnia vestita, assembly GCA_016648135.1. NCBI lineage: Eukaryota > Metazoa > Arthropoda > Insecta > Trichoptera > Phryganeidae > Agrypnia > Agrypnia vestita. Next base: position 91,270 of record JADDOH010023876.1, on the reverse strand, counting down.
TCATTATCATATCGCATTCCGCATCCGAAATTTCCTCCATGGTTGCCATTTCTTCCTGTGCCACGATCTTCACGTTGATTTCTTAAAAATCTCCCGAATCCCGCTTCTGACGCCAGTTGTTACGTGGCGTGGCTCGCTCGAAAAATGAAATGGCACAACTCGTAAAATAAATCTTTTATTATCGCTTGTACATTATCTCTCACATTTTACAATCGCTCGCAACGCAATACTGCTATTTTTTATTCAAACACAAAAGAACAGCTCTCTTTTGTTTTTCTACTTGGGTAAGAACCCTTCCATTTCTTCGCTATTTATAAATCATGTTAGTTCTTATTTCAACCACTGGGCATACCGGCCTGCCGTTCTGCGCATGTAACACTTTTCTATGGAACTGTCAAATGTCAATGAACAGCTCGTTACAATATATTATCGTCAAGGAATCGAGGTGGTGGGAGACAAATCAAATACCAAGTCACTGCATTTAAATTAAATTGGAGATTTGTCATGTAATTCGCACTAAATCTCGCACCAGTCTCTCGAGAATCTTCCACTTGTCTCTAGAAATTCCGATTCACGTTGTTTGCATTGATATCGAAAATCTTTCGCACGTCGGTAGGTACTCTCAATTTATTGTCGCTGGTTTGCTTTTTATTTATGTTGTTTCTTCGCCATCAAATGCAACTCATTATTTGTCGTTCCACTTATATAAATTTTCAGGTTTCTAGACGTTTCGCAAATCTAGAAACTTTATCTTTTATTGCTGTAATTTTGTAACCAAATCGTAATTTTTAGTTCAATGTCAAATGTCCAGAGTGCATAAAATACTCGATTACGTGTTACATTTTCTGTATATATAGCAAAAGCAGCAAAATTTACGATTTGGTTACAAAATTACAGCAATAAAAGATAAGAATTTTATTTAAAAATTCAATATTTAGTCGTACACGTATATAAAATATAAATTAAGATAAAGGTTGTTTTTAAAAACTTATTTATTTCCAAAAAGAGGTCTGCGTGGGTTTCATAGATTGCAGAGAAATTATTCCCTTGAGTAGTGACAGGTTTTTTGTATCCATCTCAGAAACATCTGAGTGCGATGTTGTTTCCTTTACTTTTACATCCCTCATTTTATTTATTTTGATTTTAAAATTAAATATACAGAATTCTTAAAGAATTTTTAAAATACAGGGTATTTCTTTTAAATTTACAAGGTATCTCGGGTATAAAAAGGTAGGTGTTTCTCAAAGCGATAGCACTCACCTCGCTTGTAAATTTAGTAATAGATACTCGTAGCTTAATTTTTTTATTTGCGTGGCTTCTCGAAGATTCCACGATCTCTCAGAATTTTCCGTTCAAAGTTTGCCGAGTTTATTGCGGCGTCTATTTTTTAAAATATTTATCTACACGAGATAACGGCAGGAAGGGGAGGATTCGCGACACCCTTGAAAGGGTAGTTTTGAAGGTGGATCTGAAAAATCGGGGTCAGTATCATGTCATGGTCGCCACTAAAGGAGATATGTACGTATATATGGTATATACAGGGTTATTTGGAAAACATTAATAACCTCGCAGGACTATATTCCTGCCTTGAATATGAGTCGAAAATGTTCAAGCTATCATGACCTATAGTTAGTTAAGGAGATATGCGACATCAAATTTTGCATTTTTTTCTCAATGTTTCTGACTTATTTTTTTTAAATCGTTGGACTATCATTACAGTAACTTATATCGAATATGAAAAATTCATTCCGTTTAATACAAGTCAAATAAAAAAATAAAAACCTTCAAATTCCAATTGGAAATCATTCCAATTGGATTTTTTTCTGGGTTTTTATCATTTTATTTAACTTGTATTGAAATTAATGAATTTTTCGTAATCGACATGAGTTACTGTAACGATATTGCAACGTTTTACAAAAAATAAGTCAGAAATATTGAAAAAAAATGCAAAATTTGATGTCGCATATCTCCATTACTATTGATATTAGGTCATGATAGCTTGAACATTTTCGACTCACAATCATCAATGATTTCCAATTAACCCTGTACATTGTTACGGAAGTGCAAGCAGAAGGAATAACGCATTGTTTCAATCCCTTGTAATATGTCAAAAGACTATCGCAGGTTTTATATAATGGTCTACAATTATCCAGAACCTTCGGGAGACGTCTATAAACGACAAGAATAGCCATGAAGCGATGAAAACCTTCTCCTAAATACTATAAAGGAAATGAATCTTCTTGAAAGTTCGAAATTACCAGAGTTTGGGTATAAATGTTGGGACTGCGCCGTGGCGCAAAGTCTTGTTTTTTTATTTATTTATTTCTTTACGTCCATTACAGGCTTTTACAAAAATGTTATAGTATAGAAATTAGTATATAAAACAATCAGGTAGGTTCAAGGATATATCGAAATATAAAGTACACCTACAAGCAGTAAAAGGTATAAGCAGTGAAAGTATCAGGTATAAGTATTATAATATGAGTATGAATATTAAAAATATAAGTATGAAGCAGTAATGTGTATAAAAAATATATATTACACATCATTAGTGGAAATTATAGTAGTAGTATTGCCTCTTTAATTGTAACTTTATTTTCCTTGAAAATGTCAACCGTACAACCACATTCATTACCTTGTTACCAGTCCTTAATATTTTGGTAATCACAGAATTTGACTGGTAATTAGTACTGGAATTGTGGCAATAAAATGTGACAATTTGTCGAGTTCTGTGTAAGGATGGGATATTGTAATTGTTTTGACAGATCATTCAGTGCAGAGTGAATCGCAGGCGATGACAAGATCCATATAATCGAGTATTTGACCGGCTTCCAGATTTTTATAAAAACATCCAGACTATTCGGAAAACCATCAATTAGATGTATGTATTTCCTCTCTACTTTTACTCCCTTTATATCAACTCGTGGCGTCTGCTTGCTTGCCGTCGAAAAAACTTTGGATCGATTTTTTACCCTTTTCCCGTGATCCAATCGAGCTGAAAATTTGCAAGCAAACTCGTGGCGATGATCAAGAAGATCTATCAAATAATAATAATTATAGTATAATTTTGGATTTTTAGAAATTTTATTGGTTTTTTCAAATTGGAATCATTACAAAAGTTTGATTACTACCAACGGCGCCGGCGGCCCGATAATGTCACGGAATATTTAAAATTTGAATTACTCCGTCGGTAGGTATAATAGGTACTTCACTACGAATTTCTAAAATTTATGACGATTGGTTCACAGATGACAGCATACTTCGTTTTTTTGGGAAGAAATCAAATAATAAAGAGATATTTTTAGAGATTTTTGACATAGATATTTGTCTAGACATGTTTCATTTTCAGTCAATCAATTATTACATGATGGTAAACTTAATTTACAAAGAAAGGGAGTAAAATAAAAACTTGTTTATTATGGGTTAGTTTTTAAATCCCTTGACACGATTTACAGCGCCTCTTCTGTCTTATGTAGGCTGTGAGTTTTCATATTTCGGAGAATATTTCCGAAGTAGGGTGGTATGCTGATTACGGTTCTGAGTCTACATCAACCCTAAACCTTAATGTGTAAGCACCACAACCAATAAAGAAGTTAAAAATGTTTAAAAAATTAAGTAACCTGCGTAGTTGCCTCCTGCCATCGATTGACTAGAAGGATTTAATCTTGTTAACGTAATTTCACATTTAACCTTAAATCATACATAATTAATAGACTGCGAATATTATTCCATGAACGAATTTTCATATACATATGCACAGGAAGATTCTGTTGATAAGATAAAAATTCTTCCTTCACACAAACAAATTGGTAATCTTCAATCTACAAAAGCGCCATTTGTATTAGTCCTAACGAAATGTGTATTTTTCTTTGAAAGTTGTTCGCCTTAGTGATTCGTCTTATGTGACTCTTCCATTCATTGATAATCTGGACCATCGAGATATAATGTGGGATCCACGACACCATTGAAAGGTAGATATATCGCTTCTGTGAAGGTTTTTACTATTCTATATTCGTATTGGTATAGAATCGTGATAATTTTATTGGTGTGTGTGTAAGGTGATTGCAGAGAGTAAAATTAAAATAAACAGAAAAATTGACTCTTGATTTAATACGAAAAATATTGGTTGTAAAAGTATAAAGATCGAAATACGCCGACTGATTTAACACAGAAGAACGGAGTTTGCCACAAAATTAGTGTATTTATCAAACTTTGCTGAGGACGACTCACCACAAAAGTATGAAGTAAAATGGAAGAAGAAGAAAGTGAAATAAAGCGATGCTATTCTAATGAATTAATTTAAAAAAATATAATCAAATTATTTTAATTTTATATCTGACACATAACAATAAACAATTCTTAACAATCTTGTTGTCCGGTTTCAACAACTCGTATTTATGCAGCATGTAGAGATATGTTTATGTATTATGTGTACTTAGCGGGCCAGATGCTCGGCGTGAGCCTTCGAGATAAAACCAGAAATGAAGAAATAAGACGCCGAACAAAAGTTGCCGATATTATGGACCGTATTGCGAAATTAAAATGGCAGTGGGCTGAACATATGGCTTGACAGAAGGATACTAGATGGGCACTCAGAATCCTACAGTTGAAGCCATGGAAGAAAAATAGAAGCGTCGGAAGACCTCCCAAAAGGTGGTCTGATGACATAGTCCAGCAAGCAGGAAGAACCTGGATGCGAAGGGGAGAAAGGCCTACATCCAGCAGTGGAAGGAAAAAGGCTGACGAAGAAGAAAGAAGAAGAAGAGATATCTATTTATCTATATATTTTTTTTCTAAAATACAGCAGTTTATATTTTGAAAAATTATTGCAGAATGCGATTCTGGTGCCTTCCTAAACACATTATTTTTCAAAAGTCCTTTTTAAAGGATTAAAACACCCAGCTCCGCCCCTGACGGTGGTGTACACGGATGGATTTCACGTGCCCTTAGGTGATAATCTCTCTCGCATGAAGTGTCTCTCTGCAAACTTTCCAACTATCCTCATACCATGACGTTTTAATCGTGGCTTAGACATGAATGCGTAATATGCGTAAAGGATACGTGGTTTAGGTGACTATGTCCCACGTGTGATGACATTTTCAATAGATATGAACATTTTATTATAGTCAATGTAGAGTAGACACTAGGGTGGGGAAAAATATTTTTCTACTTTTTAAGGGAAACAGCAATATATAGGTGTTAAATTCAAAATAACGTGTGTGGAATACCATTATATTATGATAAACTTATCTGCTTCCGATTGAAATTGATTTTTTGATTGTTTTTTTCGAGGTAAATTTCATTGTTTTAGACAATCTATCGGGCTACTACAATATTCCTAATATGACAGATATGTTTGCATTTAACACTAATGTGGGCCTTCGAGGACATCACCTGAAGTTGAACAAGTCTCGGTTCTCGTGTAACCCAAGAAAGCATGCATTAAGCAATAGAGTGGTCAATATGTGGAACAGTTTGCCCGAGGATGTTGTGTCTGCAGCCAGTGTCAACCAATTTAAGAATAGGCTGGATATTCAAAGGAGAGACAGTGATATGGGCCTATCAGCTTAAGCTGCCTGCCCATTATCAATAATAATAATAATAATAATAATAATTCTTTTTTTAAAATTCTTTTTAATTAAACTCAATATTTGTCCATTACTGTTGTGTCTTCGTTGAGTGCCACACTGAATAGTACTGAAACAGTACTGTGTAAAGTGAAATATCTGAAAAAGGGGCTATACAACTCCCACACTCTAGTTTAGTTTTGTAAAGTGATATAGAGAGGTAAAAACTTAAAAATACTTTCCTTGTAATTGACGATGAAGGTGTACCTATGAAAGCTTTTATGAGTTTTATTAAACATGAAAATGGTACCAAAGAGTAATTATTATACAATACGTTTCATCGTCTACAGATTATCTTATTATTTTCTCCCAATGTCGCCTTGTTTTTTCATATAAATAAATATGAAATAATTTGATATAAAAATAATTTTAACCCTCCTAAATGAATGAAAAAAAGAATATTATTACAGAATCAATAGAATTAATCCTACACGTGAGTGTACTTTAATGAAATATTCTGTATTTACAAAGACCACTTACAAGAAACCTTTGTTAATATACAAATGTCTGAAAAATATGTTTGTTTCACTCCATTCTAGCAGGAGGTAATCTATCATTTCAATAACTTTTCAAATCCACCCTTGCAAAATCCAAAAAGCTGTTTGTTGAAAAAAATGCTGTAAAAGTCACGTTATTCAGAATTCAAAGGCAAATTGATCTCAAATAAATTTACACTTTTTATTGATTAAATTCGATGTATTGAGTATATTCGATGAAAAATAATGTTTAGTATCCCATTTATTTGAGTCTGTCAAAAAATCACATATTTCTATCTCATACAGTGAGGATAGGATGCAGTGTTTAATTAGTACAAATTGAAACTGGTTAAATTGGCGTCCGTTTCGCTGAAATTATTAATTGATATGTTCGATATTAGCAAAATGAATTGTTTTTGAAAATGGTGTCGCATGTCGCTATTGTCTGTCTAATAGCCTCACAAGAGATATAGCGGCATTTTCATATTTAACCTTTCCCATACGGTGTTAAAATTGAAATGCGCGTTCTGTCTGTACATGAAGTATACATATGCTGGTTCTGGTACTGTACACACACAATACAATCTTCGATTTTAAAGTCGAACAAATGTGAATATTCTACATTTATTAAATTTATTATGCCAAATTTACAAAGATTATTTTATAAACAAATCTCACCCCTTATACTGTACAAGTAATAGACATAAAGTAAAGGGACAAATAAAGATACCAACCTTAAAAACCACCATGGCACAATATCATTATACCTACTTAGGAGTTAAATGGTACAATACATTGTTGTCGCAAAACAATCTTCAAGAAAAGAACATTCGAAAATACGAATTGTTTAAGAAAGAAATCAAATCCTTGATTTTGGACAACGTTTTATTGTAAAATTGCCCACGTGTCTCGAATGGTTTCTGTGTAAAAAAAATTACTTCTTCTAGATGGTTTCTGCTTTTGTACTCTAATTTGGCCTGAATACTTTTCCCATAAGCTCGAGCTTTGGCTCATATTATGGGGAGTATAATTTCTTTAAAATGTTGTAACACAGAGTTAATTTATTATAAAAAACATTATTATGTATCTATTGTATAAATAAATATAATAAATAAAAAAATAAAGTAAATAATATATGTTTACAAGTGAATATATGAATCAAATCGTATCGTATCAATATCATCAAAAGGCTAAAAATGAAAAAAAATATTGATCATCACAAAAGATAGCACAAAACTTACTCAACCAGAGTACGTCCTTGTACTTCTTTCTCAATGTCTACAGTTCATATCAAGCCTTGGGCTTTTTAAAATGTTGTTTTATGCCACTTTGTTAAAATATATTTTTTTTTTATATATTTGTTTTTCAAATTAACAGTCAATTTGATATCTGACAGCTGATTTGTGCTCAGTTTATTATATTTTATTTTATTTATTTATTTGGAAATATAATAGACACAATATAATTATATATATGAATAAGATCATGAGTTATCAAAATCGAACATATTGATCTGGGTCCTAATATATTTCACATAGAAACAGATTATAAACTATAAGAATAATAAAAAAATTAAAAGACAAGAAGAGTAGAATGGAAAAAGACAATATAATGGAATAGTAAAGAGTAATAACATAATAAAACGAATGCAATGAAGTGGTAAAGTAATATTATTATGAAAATAAGTGACAATAAGAGAGTTAGATACCCTATATACCCTAGACAGTTATATATCCTAGAGAGACAGATAGATGTGAAGCTTCATTCATATCTTGTTATATTGGTGTGTGATTTCACCGTGAATAGACTTCCAAATTGTGCAAATTTGTTTCGAAATTCGTATTGTATTTATATTAAAAACTAATGGCATAACATTATCTTTAAATACCATGGCCATTTCCACGTTTTTACGTTTAATTTCTTTTACATGTTCTATACCTCTAATGAAGTATAAAAAACTAACCTATAAAAACCAAGTTTTTATAACACTCCCTTTCTCATTTACTAGTTGAAACAGATTTGGCGCTTATCCCACGCGTTGGGCTTGAGTCGGGCGATACTACGAAAGGGAGTAATAAAAAAATTCGAAAAAGCCAAAATTATACTATAATTTTTTTTTTTTTGAAACTAAAATTTATTAGATCATTTTTATCGTCACCACGAGTCTGCCTGCAAAGTTTCAGCTCGATTGGATCACGGGAAAATGGTTAAAAATCGATCCAAAGTTTTTTCGACAGACAAGCAAGCAGTCGCTATGAGTTAATATATATTTTCATAAAAATGTTTGTGTTAAAAATAAAATAAAAAAATTAATATATTTTTTTGGAATTCCAATCACACAATTTTTACACTCGCAAAAATATGTTTTTATTTAAAAAATTTTTTCTGAATTATATATATACATTTACTTTTTCATTTTGTGTTTGTTTTCAAATCAACCTTCATAAATTTGAAGACCGTGAAAACGCCGGCATCCGATCGCGATTGCGCACAGCCGAGGTTTACGCGTCCGCATAAAATATACATTAGGCGATCAAGCCGAGACCGCATTTAAATTCAAATTCAAGTAAACATTATTTTAATTCATGCAAATTCCTCATATTAGTGTAACTGCCGTTTACTTAGAAAATAAGGCTGCGGATATGTCGCGTTTAGGCAAAACGAGATATGTTGGCAGATGCGAAGAAAACTCTGTAGCGCCCTTAATGCGGGACATTTCCCGGAATTTCCCGAGCTTAAACTCTCATTTGGAGGGGAAATTATGCATCGGCGGCGTCGCTTTCTATTGATGGCCGCCGAGAAGAAAACGAGAAATAGATAGCCCGGGATATCTCTCGGTGCGATGCTGATCGAGAAGAGAAAACGTGATGCTGTTACGACTTAAACATTCTTTAGAAAATTTCAGAACATTTTGCATATTTGGAATGGAGATAGAATATTCTGGAGTACTCCAATCAATCTTGAACTATCGAGAAGAATCTAGAAACGCCTAGAGAAGAGGAACCCATCCTGCCACCATATCGACCCTGCAGTCTCACTACCTAGTTCGGTATTATTTTAATGCTAAAGCGGTCGTCCTTGCTACGCCGCTGATATTTTAGTATAAACTGCACGGTGAGGTGACGAAGAAATTATAATTTTGATATATTATGTAAGTCTCATAGAGACGAAACTATTTTTACTCCCTTTCTTTTAACTCGTAGCGTCTGCAGTTTATTGTGTGCCGGAAAAACGTTGGATCGATTTTTAACCCATTTCCCGAGATCCAATCGAGCTGAAACTTTACAAGCAGACTCGTGACCATAATAAAAATGATCTTACAAATTTTCGGTAATTTTTTTTTAATAATTATAGTATAATTATGGATTTTTCGAATTTTAATGGCTTTTTTAAACTGGAATCAATACAAATGAGTAATGACCCCGAAGCGTGCAGTAGCAGCGTGTTTATTGACAATGATTTCGAATATACGAAATTGTGTTGGTTCATCTCGGCATGTTCGAAAAACGCAAGCGTAGGTTGACATTTTATTGCACTCATGGTATTTAAAAAGCTTTATTTCTTCTTTTTTCAATTGGTTGAGCAACTTTGTAGATAGGCATTAAAAAAAAATAATTTATTATTTGTTTTATTCTATTTATATATTTAGTAATTACACCTACATGATTCGAAAAAAACTTTTCCATTGTGAGGGTGTTTTATACATGTCAAAATATCAAAATGAATTATATCTTTTGTTTTGGTTTTCTAAATTATTAAAATAATTATTTTAAATATTCTCGCTGAAGTTCTTTGTTACACGAAATTATTGGAATTTTTTAATTATATGCTATATAATGCAGACTGTCAAGGAAAGTAACGAGTTTATATTATATGCCTCACCACACGACGACTCATAATTCAGTATCCATATATAACACGCATATATAAGCACTGTTCAAATACTAACATTAAATTTTTTTTCTGTTTGGACTTATCACACTTCAAAAAGTAATGAATATGGTGAATACCACACGAAAATTAAAATTGTTTCGTGCATTGTAAAAGTACTTGAAACAAAATTTATTGTTAATCGATGTCGATTATTGCTTTGTTTTTCAGCGTTTCAAAATCCGATATATCCTTTTTGACGTTTTATTCGACGTTCACATCAGCGTGTGAATTCGGTTATTTTCTCGCCATATTTAACGGGATATTCACATACAGGATGTTTTGTTTTTATAGTGATATATTATAATTAATAAATTGAGAAAATAAAATAATATTTAGCACACAACAGGCAATCCTTGTAATGTGCGCTTCCTACCCTACATAGCCGCCGATGTAGCAGGCGGTCCCGCGAAACATTAAATGATGGTCACGTCTTAGTACAAATTTGATCTGCGGTAAATGATAAAGGTTAATACAATATTTTAATTTGATAAGGATTAAAAGATAGAATAAAAAAAGGAGTGCTATGATGGTTTGGTCATGCTGAACGTATGAACGAGGGAAGGATGGTTAAGAAAATATTATTATACGTTATTTTTGAAGGAATAGATACTGAAAATCTAGAATTAAGTACATTTAAGATTATTAATCAATAAATTAATAAATGATGTGTTTGTGCATTCTCAAAACTGTTTATGGCGTAATTTATAGGCGATATCAAGACAAAGTAACCAAAAATCTTCATCTCTTAGTCTAATAGCAATCTTTAACTTATGGAAGATAAAGACGTCCAGAACTAAAGTTGAATATTTTTGTGTAAAACGTTTCAAAATACATATTCAATTAAACAAGAATCTTTCCTTTTTTATTCCCTTTATTTTAACTCGTGACGTCTGCTTGCTTGCTTGCCGGTTTGCCGTCGAAAAAATTTTGGATCGATTTTTGACCCTTTTCCCGTAATCCAATCGAGCTGAAACTTTGCAGAAGCAGACTCGTGGCGACGATCAAGAAGATCTATCAAATTTTCGTTACAAAAAAATAATAATTTATAGTATAATTTCGGATTTTTAGAAATTTTAATGGCTTTTTCAAATTGAAATCATTACCAAAGTTTAATTACTAGCAACGGCGGCCCGATAACGTCGCGGAATATTTTCTTAATTTGAATTGCTCCGTCGGTATACATAATAGGTACTTTACTACGAATTTCGAAAATCTAAATTGGCTGACAGATGTTTTTAGAATTTAATCTTCAAAGCATGAAGTGTCTTATCAAAGCTCAAAACATCTGACATTTTAGAAATATATTAAATTACTGTAAGTTTAGTGTTATGTTATATGTTTTAATTCATATTTAATTGTTGTTATATTTAACAAAGAAAAAGAGTATAATAAAAACTTGGTTTTTATGGGTTACTTTTTTAACTATTGGAACAAAGTTGAACAAAATTTGAATTTCAAGTCTAACAAAGTTTATTTTTGAAACTTTTCACAAAACATTTCAGTCATGTTTCAGACGCGCTCGGCTTTATTTTTTGATCTTCGCGCGACCTTGGGGTCAACGTTGTATCTATTTACTCTTCTGACCCACAACACTGACATTTGCAGAGTTCTCCACAAATCGTAATGTACAAATATTCTTTAGTGCTTACCAAACAACAGAAATTGGAGAGATAACTATGACCACGCGAAGAAATGGCTAGAAAATGCTATTGATTGGAATCGATTTTTTGAGGAAAAAATGTCTATAAATTTGAAGAAAAGTGATGCTTCATGTTTGCGGTAAAGTATTTTGAAATAAAAGTTTGGCCATCTGCGCATAGCTGGGTGCCATAATTAATAATTAATGAAAGGCTCTATTTTTGTTATATTTATTTAATTTCTTACTTATTAAAAAATTGTGTATGTCTAATATCTTGCACTGTGTGTCTTTAAGAGAAGGTTAAATAAATCTCTCTTGACTTTTCTTCCACATAGCAGTCTCTGGAAGTCACTAGAAAATAAAACTCACACACTTTAAGGATAATATATCAAATCTGCGGTGACGTTAATCTCCGACTTCTACATCTCTCTTCTTTATTCCTTCTTTAGAAAACAGGTCAGCATTGAACACAATTAGAGTTTGAAGTAGAATTGTCGACGTTGAAACATTCTCATAAAACAGTGTCGAAGTTTTGGTCAATTTTGAAAAAACCTCAAAAACATACTTCTGAAATGGACTTCCACATATTTCCATTCTCGGGGGAATGCTTCACTTTCCTCCTGAAATATTATAAAAAGATCTCGTATCTTAAAACACAAAATTTTTGAACAGATTCGGATAAGAAAAATCTATCAATACATCTGTCCCTCTGTCTGTATGACTGCGCTAATCTCGAAAACCACTGAACGGATTTCTAATCGCTTTTTATTGTTATGATCTGCATTTTTTCAGAAAGATTTAAACGTATTAAAAATTACCCTAGCACATTTAGGAGCTGAGCATTAACGGTATTAGTGAATCAAGTCGGGAAAAAATTTGCCGCTAAGGCGCTCTCATGGAAATGCTGCTTAATTTAGACATACAAAAAATTGTGTTGCAAAGAATAGTGTAAAATAAAATATCTTCAAAAATATCAGCAATAATCTATCTTTTAAGGATAACTTATACCATCCCTTTTTCTCTATAAAATTTCATCAAATGTATAACTAAAATAAAATGTTTAACTTTGCAGCAATTTCGACCAGTTCAGTATTAATTCTTATCAAATTAAACATTTTATTAACCGTACGTATTTACAGCAGATGAAATTTGTTCTTTAAACAAAATCATTCAATTAAATACCTTTTAAGTAGAAAATAAAACGTGGCCATAATTTAATTTTTCACTGTGCCGCAGGCACTTCGGCGGTTATGTAGGTTTATATCTATTAAATAATATTATTTCTTTTCCTCAATTTATTTATTATAGTGTATTGCTATAAAACTGGACCGGGCGTAGCCGGGCCGGGTCGCTAGTTTATGACAAAGAAAAGCACGATCCAGTAATTTACTTCAATGTCTATTTAGTTCCATGATTAATTAATATACGGCATATTTCCACGATTTTACATTTGACTTTATATAAAATCATATTGCAGTGTTTAAATAAGAGGTACTTTTATATTTTCATATAATCCTTTTGTCCTTCTTATTTCATTTTTTTACGTGTCAATCAATTTTCTTGAATCAATCAATGAATCATAAATCATCAATCAATCTAAATAAAATAATTTAGTTGTCTGTCTATCTGTTTGTAACTTGCTGGAATTACAAAAACAACACTGATAAGGTGATAAGGTGCGGGCGCCCCAGTGTGACACGAAATCAGCGCGAGGCTCAGGCAACACTCATATTATTATTTAGTTTTAGGTTTAAGCGAATATATTCAATTGAAAAAAATATATGGTTTTCATTTCATTAATTCACAACTTCAAAATCTTGCCATTATAATGTCCTGTGATTTTTCACGGTGTCACGGCTAGTATTTAGACTAGTTTCAAAGTAAGCTAATCGCTTGTGCTACAAAAATAGGACTAAATTGCTTGTGTCCTGGATCGGGGCCCGAACTACCGACCACTGGATCATTAGGTGAGAGTCATAATCACTACATCAACAAGCTTTTCTGTTAGTTATTAGAGTTAAGTTTATTATTTTGGTCGTGGGACATATCTAAGTGTTAAATGAAAATGGATATTTTATACGAACCGTATATTTTACAGAGAAGCAAATCTCGACGTTTCGCTGATTCCTTATCCAGCGTCATCATGAGAGCGTTCTATCACGGCTGAGGTGTAGCCCGAACTGATTATTTCTTCCGAGGTCGTAAATTATATACACTTTGTTGTGGAGTGTCCACTTCTTCTACGATAGATTATATATAGATAAGGATTAATACTGCTTCTCCCAATGGAGCTGAATAAGACATCAGCGAAACGTCTAGATTCGCTTCTCTGTAAAATATACGGTTTGTATAAAATATCCGTTTTTATTTAACAAGTATGTGTCTTATTCAAAATAAAATAAAATACAACTTATATACAAATTTTCGTTTTTAATGTTTCTCTCGAGTCGAGCCGTTCATCATGCCCAGAGAAACATTTCCAGAGCAGCAACTTTGGCCGCGCGTCACGCGGGCGCGGCCGGCGTCTGAAAGAAGTGACATTTCCCTGACAAAAACAGGTCGGTTGTTGACAGTTTCAGGGCGGGGATATTCAGCAAACTGCGTCATAAATGTCGCGACTACCCCAGTTATCAATTTATGCAGGGATGGCACGGAGGGGTGTTTTATTTTTAAAGTCAACCAATATTTTATTTTTACATGAATTGTAATAATAAATGTAATGTTCTCTCTCTTGTATTAGAAAGAGAACCTTGATACTGCGGGAGTCTAATGAAATACTTTGGCTTCATCTTGATATTTGTTAGGTTTACAATATATTTCCACGACAATAATTCATTTTACAAATTGGGACATGGGTTACGTGGCGGTGGCTGCGTGCTAAAAACAGACCGCAAAATGGCGCCTCGCGCTCTATAACATACGCTCTCTCTATCTACCATGCCTTCTGTCACTCTCATTCATAAGACGGACGTCAGGCAGATACGGCGGGCATTTCGCCGGCTTGATCTGTTCGGCGCGCCACTTCTATACCATCACTCATGCAGAATTTAATTTGTACGCAGAACCGCATATTTATTGTGGTCTTTATCCACTAGCTTGCCCCGCGTTTTAACGAAAATTATCAGCATTGCCCCAGAAAAAACGGGCAAAATTAACTGTAATTAAAAGTGCCTCAAACGAAAAAATTGGTTCCAACACAAAAAAATGATTTATAGGTTTAGACTCTGAATAATTAGGATTATGGGAACTGTAACTTCGCAGTATGATTAATTGAAATATATTTAAATTTATTCAAGCGATTTTGAAATATTTGTTTTCTGCATCAGAATGATAACAAACTAAACAAAAACAAGAAAAAAATTGCACAATCTTTTGATTGCGATTTTTTTAATGAAAATATACTGAAGAAAATTCTTCTAACCATTTTAATTTCAGTATCTGTTTATATATAAAATTTAATGAAAAACATGAATATTGTCTGTTACATATAAAATTTTTATATTATTAAAAGACGTGAAAAAATAAAATAAAATATTATATTATAGGTATGTACCCACGTGATTACATTAATTAAATTTATGTTATATTGATGTTAAAATATAATATATATTTTCAATAATTTAAAAAAACTAACGGACTAATAAAAAAAGCTTTGTATATATCAAATTAATGGTTTTTAACATATCAAATATGTTTTTCACTGTATCTTCATGAGGACAGACGCGCAATAATTGTCCATCCTGACCGAAATGGAACAGTGGCATCAAAACCGGTAGAAATTAAACTAATAAATAAATAAGTTTGTTAGTTATCTGAAATTAATATTTTTTTAATAAATAATTATTTTAAAAGTTTACACATCTTAAATAAAGAATGTATTTTGTTTTGATACATCAGTAAAAAATTTTATTTTAATATTCAAACAATTAAATAAAACTCATTTAACTCAACCGGTTATATTGAAAAACCGATTAACACGTTTCCATTTCTTTGGATTTTTGGTAACCCTAGCACAGCATCGTTTACAATTCAACCAAAGCCATTATGAAAAGGCTTCGATTGTAACATTTTTCATTGTTTCAGTTTTGGCTATCTATCATCGTAATAAATCTGTACATCAAGAAAAACAAGATAAAAACAAAAAACATTTTCGACAAATTCACGTCGCAGCAAAATCTTATCTGGACCATTAACTCAAAAAGGCTACTGTTAGTCGTTTCGACTAACACGACGAACATTTGTTGCTTTCTCTTTCAAACTATTGAGTGTATCGCGTTTATTCTAAATTTCAACTTAGTCACCGAAAGGACGCCTTAAGAGGCGGTTGCGTCACGACGGTAATTGCCGCCATTTTCGATATACGAATTAGCGGTTAGTCGAATCAACATAGAAAGAGCCACATCGTATAAAAAAATTATAAAAGCCTTTAGAGTTTAATAAACCACTTGTAAGACAATGATTTGGATCCTATTCCAGGGTCCTTCCGTAAGTTTTGTGCCATTGGTGAAATTCTGTAATCTTTCACTTATTTAAAAATCTATGAAAATAAATTTAAAAAATTATTTCAACGGTTAATTGATATATTCACACTGAAAAGTACTTAATCACATTGAGCATAAATATTTAAAGAAAAATTTCTTCACGCAAAAATTTATATAATATAACACTGCCTTAATCTCAAGGGTTCGCGACCACACGGAAGCTTTTGAGGAATAAAAACTGTCGCATCATGCTATTGTTTACTCATTACTTTCAATATATTTTGATGCGAAACCTTCTTTAAGGATACTCTAGAGCAGTTTTTCTCAAACTATGGGTCGCGAGCAGGTATTAGGTGGGTCGCAGTCGCTGCTTGGCAGACTTTTTCTCAATGTTAAACGAACTAAATTTATAAATGCAAGGATCAGACAGCAAGAGAGTCCGAAATTTTTGCAGTTCATGATAAAATTTAAGCATTAATGAAAAAACTTATTTTGTGGAATAAATGTGTCAAGGAAGGCAAGAGTGATCCATTTTAAACGTTTGAAACATTTATTATAGAAAACGAAGTGCAACCAGATAATATAATGTAGTGTTTGCGATTTCCACTCATTTAACAGAGTCGAAAAATAACTTTAAAGCTTACTTCAAAGAAGAGATGAAAAAGTTCCACAGGATGAACTGGATTCGCAATCCATTTTGAAACAACATACTAACTAAAATGTCAAAAAAAGCAAGTCAAAAGCTCCTGAAAGTCCTCCTCCCCTTCACTACCATGGTTTCTACTAAGGATAAATACAAAAATAAATTGGATGAATCGAATTCACTGCGTTAAAAGTGACTAAAATTAGATTATGACAAGAAATACGCAACAAATGCATCCTATAAAATATCACATATTAATATTTTACATAATTAAAAATTTCAAATATACTTAGACGTTTTTCTTGATTTAACAGTCCTTCGTATAGTTAGAATATGTATTGAGAAAATGTGAGGCCCAAAAATTTTTTTTGGTGGGTCGCGGTCATGTCAACTTTGGGAACCACTACTTGGAGCCTTTTAATACAGCTTATTTAAAAAAAAATTATAAAAAGTATTTAAAGAAGTTTTTATTTCCATTACAGCATTAATAAAATATAAAGTTACTAGCGATCCAGCAAGGCTTCGCCATTTAATGAAATGAAATTTTATAGACAAAAATGGTGGTTTGAGATATACTTTAAAGATAGATATATTCTATCACTTTTTTGTGGATCATTTGATTTTACACAATTTTTTATGTATCTTTAGTAGATGAGACAGCGGTTTTCATGAGAGCGCTTTAGCGGAAAATTTTTTCCCGACTTGATTTACTAGTATCTTTAATCCTCCGCTCATATATGTGCTAGGGTAATTTTCAATACACAAATATTTCAGAAGAAATGCAGACCATAACAGTAGAAACCACATACAAATCCGTTAAATGGTTTTCGAGATTAGCGCGGTCTTCTTTTATTAATGAAAAGACTGCAATTTTCTTAATAGCAAAATAATTTGCTTAGAACAAAGCTGATACATGAAAAAAACATGCAAACTTTGAAATTGCTTATCTCCTTATTATTGACATTTCATCCAAAGTGTAAAGAATATTTTCTATACAAAATTGAACGAAGGAGGCTCAAATTACCTCCAAACTTTTTGCTATTAGCTACGAGACACCCTGTACGTACTAAAGTTCACAATAAATTAATAATTATTTAGTTGTCTGTCTGTCTATCTCTCTATATATCGTAACATCCTGTAACGTCCGTAAATTCGTTCAAATTCACGGTTATAAAAACGAAATTACACAGCTGAAAGTAGGGCGCGAACCTCGGACGCGCAAATTACAACCATCGCCTCTCTGTGGACCGTCAAAAACATACTTAATGTACGAGGGCTTAACCATTTCATGTTCCGTGATTTTTCACGGGTGCACGGCTAGTATTTAGATAAATTAAAAAATATATTGCTTTAAATACGTTGAATAATCGTCATCTCTTTTATATAACGGTACCGAAATGGTTTGCAAATGGATTATCTCCCCAAATTAACCATTCTAAGCGATGGATTACTAACATTCGTTCCTCGCGGAGACCAGAGTGCGGGCAAACACGGAAGTGGAGATGTTTTCTTTGTCTATGGAAGTGTCTGGCATTCAAGGGGATTATAAACATAGACAATTGGAGGCTCCGCGCCGAGGACTAAACAAACAATCGCTCTCGTGCGGGATTAAGGACGTGTGCGATATGGCAGCCGCCACCCGGAGTTAGAGTAGCAGAGCCTCCCACGCTTTGACGTACAAAATTACAGCCTGAAAAGAAAACTTGAATTTCTACTCTCACTGCCATGTGGGGTGGTGACGGATCTGCTCCGTACCGAGTACTACAGTGAAGTACTTCATTACACCGGAAAGAACACTTCACACATTTTTAATCGAACTGCACACTTGAAACATAAACAGGTGTTAATGCCCTCATCCGAACAAATTGAGCAGCTGAATGACGCTTCATACGTAAATACACCTACACTAAGATAATCCAAAGTCATAACATCCGCATCGATACTTACCCATTCCAAGAGCAACTACAACATGTGTCTTCGATTCTCGACATTCGGTTTTCGACATGTATCTAGTTATATATATATATACAATCTATAGATATTTATTAAGAATAATATACATACTATTAAAAAGTCGTGTGAACAATAATATTAGGTCCTTACATACGAAATTGACGTTTTGCCGTACTGGCAAATTTGATCTCAAATATCTTCTCTTTGGTTAGGAATTCCAAATCCAAATTTATACAGCTATTTACTCATGTATTTGTGTTTTGAAAATTATAATTCATTTGTTTTTTCCTCAATTGTTTTTTTCTTTGCGTCACTCAGTTTACAAAATGAAAAACTTGAAATATCGCGTTATTTACGAGTACGAGTTCCACCGTGGCACCAGTGCTGCAGAAACGGCTCGAAGGATTAATGATGTGTATGGCGACGGTGCCGCAAAAGAAAACACAGTGCGTTTTTGGTTCCAACGTTTTCGTTCTGGAAATTTCGACCTGCAGAACAAGCCCCGTGGACGGCCGGAGACCAAAGTTGATAATGAAGAATTGAAGGCTATTGTGGAAGCGGATCCATCGCAAACCACATCCGAGTTAGCTGCAGGCTGCGGTGTTAGTGATAAAACTGTTTTAATCCACTTGAAGCAAATTGGTAAGGTGAAAAAGCTTGAAAGGTGGGTACCTCACGAATTGAGTGAAGCAAATCAACAAACGCGCGTTGACTGCTGCGTTGCATTACTCAACCGGCACAATAATGAAGGGATTTTAAATCGAATCATTACCTGTGATGAAAAGTGGATCCTGTACGATAATCGGAAGCGCTCATGCAAGGCTGAACCCTGCCGAACCAGCCAAACCATGCCCCAAGCGAAAATTGACTCCAAAAAGTTACTTGTGAGCGTTTGGTGGACTAGTGCTGGTGTCGTTCACTACAGCTTTCTTAAATCTGGCCAGACGATTACGGCAGATGTCTATTGTCAGCAACTGCAAACCATGATGGAAAAGCTAGCTGCTAAACAACCGAGGCTGGTTAATCGCTCTAGGCCACTGCTGCTTCATGATAACGCTAGACCACACACTGCACAACAGACGGCTACCAAATTAGAGGAGCTTCAATTGGAATGTCTAAGACATCCACCGTACTCTCCGGACCTTGCCCCAACAGATTAATATTTTTTTCTAAATTTGGATAACTTCTTGCAAAGGAAAAAATTCAACTCCGATGGGGCAGTCCAAACCGCCTTCAAAGATTTTATTGATTCCCGTCCGAATGGTTTTTTTAGTAAAGGGATCGATGAACTACCTATGAGATGGCAAAAGTGCATAGATAGCAATGGTACATACTTTGATTAAATAAATATATTATAATAAAAAAAAATCGGCTTTACGTTCCTCCCATACTAAACGTCAATTTCATATGTAAGGACCTAATATAAATTATCTTGCTACTCTACCTTGCTACTTGTTTTTTTCTGATCAACTGTTTACTTTCACACTATTATTACTATTTTTCTGGCTTATCCTTACTGTTTCCATATTTTTATATATAACTATGAACAAAGACATAATTATTAAGAAAAAAAAATATTTTTACGAAAATTTTTTATCGAAAAAGTCTAAAAAATAATAATATCTTAGGAACTGACATGTAAATATTATTTATTAAACTGACATGTAAAATATATTTTTTTTCGAAAAAAAAATATTTTTACGAAAATTTTTTATCGAAAAATTCTAAAAAATACTTTTAATAAATAATAATATCTTAGGAACTGACACGTAAAAGTACAGTCATTTTTGACGGGTTACAGCTATTTTTTAAATATAATCCTTACATCCATTGAAATTCCTTTTTCATAAAAAGCTTTCCAAGAAATTTCCTTTGAACCGCAGTAGGTCAGTATACCTCGATGTTTATCGAAGGTATTAAGCCCGCGATAGCTCAGTTGGTTTTATTAGACGCTCTCCATACAAGAAGATACGATGGAGCTTATGGCTGAAGGCATTCGCCTCGACAAACCGAAAGTTCTCAGAAGCTTTCGAGTTGTAAACTTGCCGGCTATCACGCCATGGGGAAGGTGAAATACCTCAAAGGACTACTATAAAGGAGGAACGCGCTTCTAAACATTTTTCAGTTCACTCCATAATAATACTAAAAGCTGAGCTGCCACATGGAAGGAATAATTGTCCTTTGAATGTTTAATGCGCAAGTGAAAATTTCTGGAGTTACCAGCATGCCGTAGCAGAAAGGATAGAGCGCCATACCCTTCTGTCCTGATACACAATTCTCACCTCATCCATATTCATATATGTCGCATGTTGTTGAGACTTCTAATGGGACCATCTTCCGGTATCTGGTTAATCTGGTCATGCCACGTCTCTCGCGGTCGCTCTCTATTTCTGGCACAGTCAACACTTGTGTTATATATCTTTCTTACCATTCTTTCCTCATTTATTCATTAAACAAGCCCAAACAACTCGAGCGACTCCTTTTTTAATTCTATTAATTATGCTTAGATCAGCTTTACCATCATTCCTTAATATCTTCATTCTTTACTTCATCGTAAAAAAATTTGCCATACATACGTCTAATATACATGCATACGACATATTCAACAGATAACAGTTATTTTAGAATATAATGTTTGATTTATCCATCAGTTATTAGGAAAATTAATTTATAAGAAATCTAATTCTTTATATTTTGGTTTGGAAAAAAGTTTAATCCTTAAGTAGCAAGCAAGAAAATAAATATATATTTATAGCAAAAGAAACGTTCCAATTATTAAATAAATTGGAGTAAAACGTCAGACTTTTAAGTCTTAATCCCATCACTTTTGTCACTGTCTTTTAAATGTAATTTTATAAATAAGTCAAATTTAATCGAGTTGTATAAAACAATTTATAAGCGAACTGGAATTTATATAAATAAACTTGGTAGTTCAACTTACTTATATGTTATATATAATGGATTTGTATAAGAATGTGTTCATTGTGAAGAAAAATCCCTTTGTAATTTTAATTACTCGTAAAAAAACAACCTTTTTTCATAACATAAGTATTGAGTAGCGGCTTGTAATACCGTATTGAAATCAGGGCTGCTTGCGACACGGTATTGTACATAAATGTATGGGTTGTAGGTTCGTTCAATAAGAGTGTTATCTTGCGTGTATGCAGATGTCTATCTCATCGGAGAGAAGGTCCAAGGGAGAGCGAAGATGCCATAGTAAAATAACACCTTGAACCAAAGGACAAAGAAGTTCTGTGGGCGCGCAGTGGAGGTGTGCCCGATCCAATGGCGGACACCCGACTACTTGGCGCTCAGGAACTTCTCGAAAAATTCTCATGATCTCGGCGAACAACTGCACGGGGGGAGCTTGAATTACGACGGCGGCGCATGTACAAGTCATCACACGTGGACATAGTTGGGTATCTAGTTACAATCTGGGAAGATAAGCCGAGATTAGACCTGCAGCGTAGGTGTCAACCATGTTACTGCATATTTAATAAAGCACCATTAGCAGTGATGATGGACCTTGCAAAACGGTCAGAAATTTTGGCCAGAGATGTTGGAATATATAACAGAAGAGCTTAGAAAACGCTATATCGTAGATTTTCATTACTCAGAAATCTTATACGCAAAAGACTTTTTCGGTGATTTATGAACTACAGAAGGTCTAGTAACGTATCTTCTGTAAAGTTAAATGTACTCTAAACATAATTGTTAGTTATGTTAGTATATATTAATCTATATAAATTATATTTTTGGAGATTATATAGTAACATTACTGAAATTTTGTCAAAATACCTGGACACAAAGTTAATGCTTTTAATTTTAAAAATATTCATAATATGAACATACATTATTCGATCGTCCAGAAATTATTCCCTCCGCTAATATCAGTATATATTTGTATATCATCAGATCTGTTTATATCAGAACAAATTTGTATCTGTATATATGTACTTAGTTACTCGGCCATAAAAAAAACTAAATTTTGTAACCTTTATTCCTCTGATTGTCAAAAAATATATATTTTATTAAAGAACACATTCTTATTGTGAAGTTCCAATTTCAGAACAAATGTTTTGTGAATGTTTATAAACTGTATTTATTAATCAATTAGAAAAGACACACAGAAAAATGAAATCAACCAAAAAATTTAAACTGCTACTGGGATTTGAACCACGGATATACTCTAATCATAAAATAATTAAACAAATCTATGAAGTATTAAATTGTTCAGTGCCCGATTGTACAGTACCATGAGTAAAAAACTGATCCATACGAAAATTCTCGTTTTTAGTATACAGTTCTCGTACATAATATTAGTATAATAAAGTCTTATACAATAAAGTAGATTCCAAAGTAAATTTGAAGTCTTAAATATTCTTACATCAACGTTTCAAATCAATAATTAAAAGTTTGTTAGACCCACGATACTCTCTGGTTCTGAAAGCTGGATTATGTACAACTCCTACTATTAGAAACGTGAAACATCAGAAATGCGATTGCTTAGATGGTCGGTAGAAGTAACACTTAAAGATGGGATTAAAAGTACATGCATTTGTGGTAGCCTGGGTGTCACGAACATTATCATTAAGCTAGAAGACGGAGACCATACGGACATAAATAGTAACCTAGAAGACGGAGACCATACGAACATAAACAGTAATCTAAAAGACGGAGACCATATGGACATAAGCAGTAACGTGGAAGACAGAGACCATCATACTATTAGGGAAACTAGGTAATGTCTTCGGAGCTTCATCGAAAGTCATCTAGAGGAAGATCAAGGAACCCCTGGATGATTCAACGTTTCA
The DNA here is from genome assembly GCA_016648135.1 of Agrypnia vestita. Lineage (NCBI taxonomy): Eukaryota > Metazoa > Arthropoda > Insecta > Trichoptera > Phryganeidae > Agrypnia > Agrypnia vestita. The sequence goes on along the minus strand of JADDOH010023876.1, from coordinate 67,704 downwards.
AAATTCTGCAGAAAAACGACCTAGATGAAAGCGATACCCAGAATCGAAGAACGTACAGTCCAAGAATGAGAAGAGCCGACCCTAATATCCTACCCAGGTAAAGATTTGGGACAATTCCAGGAAGAAGAAGGAATGCGAATAAGCGACATCAATAAATGCTTCTTTTTCTATATATTTTTTAATTTTCTGTTTTTTTTCGATAAAACGTTTGTTATCATAAAATATTATTAATTCATTCCCTTCACTACCAGCCATATAAATAATTAAAACCTTGCACAGAAATTATGGTTAAAATTGTTTTTTTTTTTTCATAATTTGTGCAGGGGTGTATGGGACCTGTAAAGTATTGTAAAATAGCTCTATTACACCCTATGTAAAGGATAATTCCATGTAAAGGATGTTTCATGAACTAAATACACTTCATTTTAAAATATAAAAATATTTTCACGTTGCTCCCAGTGGTCGCGCGCTCCCGTTAGAGAAGCACTGCTCAGTGGGTACATTTTTCTAGGGTAGTAAAAATATAACACTACAAGCATTTTCAATGGGTTTCTAGAGAGTTGTACAGATCCAAAGAATAAAGTGAAGACTTTTGAGGTCAAGAAGAACAACGAGATCTAGGTTTTCGTCTTATTTATTACACTAATGCGCAGGCCGCGAGGATATAGCCCTTTTCACAATAGAGCCTTTTAAGGAATCTCGATCCATGAAGATGTACTTTTGGTCTTCTTGTTATATACCTAAGTATTTGTTTCTTATTGTAGAATTTGTTATGCCATGGTATAGTGATTTCAGTTAAGGCCGTTACTTCATGTAATTTTATTTGGAAACAATCTTAGGTTTGAGGAGAATAAATATATAAAAAATCCACAAAGACGTATTTTTGGATTGCGAGATTTCGCTTGAATTTTGAACTAAAAAAATCAAATTCAATGGAACATACCAAAATTTTGGAAAAAATAGGTACCTATTTTTACTGTATGGGCATGAATAAATAAATAGAGGATGCTAGTGTTTTTTATCAGGTTGGTTACTATTATTGAAGTCATATGATGCACTCCAAAGCCTGCGTATTTTGAAAAAGGTTCGGTATGTCATTTAACTACGCGAATAAAAGAACAATGATGCTCTCTGATTATTTCTCAGAATACATTTACCATATCATAGAAATCTTGAATTTTTGCGAGAGCCATAATTTAAAATAACTCCACTCGGTAACCTATATAAAATAATAACAAACTATAAAGACAAAGTTTTCTTTTTGAAATGAACGATATTACCGTAAAATACATCCACTTATATAATTAAACAATGTTTAGAACTGTTAATGACACGATTTATAAACTTATATAATTTGTATTATTAACTTACTTATGTACTTGCTTACCATCACGCCATTTCCTCTGGAGGTAGACAAAGAGGACAGAGAGCCACATTCTTCTGTCCTGACACACATCTCTCGCCTTTCGCTCTTATCCACATTCATGCATCTTCGCATGCAAGATCGACGGTTGTTGGCATACAAGTTCGACGGCTTCTAACGGGACCATCTCCAATATCTGGATAATCTGGTCATGCCACGTTCTCCGCGATCGCCATCTCTTTTTGGCGTCATCCACACATGCGTTGTATATCTTTCTTACCATTCTTTTCTCATTCATTCGCTCAACATTTGTTCACCGACATTGACATCTATCATGTGTCTCTAAACTACCTAAGATCACAAGTGAACATAATTCTGCGTCGCAAAATTGAATTAATACTTGATTAATAATTAAATATAGATTCAATGCTGCGACATATATATATGTATAATTAAGTAACAATGTTAAATTTGTTATATTTAATATTGTTACTTAATTATTTATGTTTCATTCACTACTGTTACTACCTATGTCTCTTATTTAAATTTACTTATATTACTATTATGTGTTAATTCAAAATTTTACTTATGTGAAATATATTAGGATATATAATTAGGATAGAATATAAGCTATTAAGTTATAAATATATTAGGTAGAAATACATTAGGATAGGATATAAGTTTGTGATGACCCTGGTAGATAGTAGGGTCTTCCTAACGTATTAAAGATGAATTCTGTATTAATAATTTATTTAAAATGCCGTTGCTTAATCGTCGCGAGTTGAAATTAAATTTCAACTATTATGTACAATTGATTTGCCAACTCCTGGTCGCGGCTACCAACTATGATGATCCTTGCTAGATAGTAGGGTGTCCTCATCAAAAAGTGTGGCTTTGTTAAATATAGAAATCCAATATATCTCTTGGTCCGGCACCAGAGTGATGTATGAGGGGGTGGTCCAAACGTATAAGGCGAAGTATAATATAATATAAATCTCAATATAAAATAGAACATTTTTCTTATATGTGAGCGCGCGACGTTCTGCGAACGACTGCGAATTGCGTTGTAACTACATAATGATCGCGGAATAAAATATTATACTCTTCTATGAAATATTATAAATAATGTATTATATACAATATTAATGCTCTGCCAGTGCTAACTATACATTTAACTAAAATATATATTATTAACTGAAAATAATTATTCTGTGAAAATTGTGTTTTTGAATGCAAAATTAACTAAAAATATTAACTAAAATATTTCTAACATCTTGGGTTCGCAGACGAAATTGATAAAACCTAATGCCCTTTGCATTTATTAAGTGTATTACCTAAATAGCCACAGCTATACCATCCTGTCCGTCAGGGACGAAACATAAGACACAGTTATACTCCTAAAAATGCTACCTCTTACGCGACAAAAATACCTATTGCAGTCGGGCTATGAATATGAACTATTTCCACTTCATAATGGCGCCTGGAACCAATACTAAAACTCTTACTAGAAATAATAAATGCGACTAAATCTCAATAAATACAATATATACTATTCGTAATACGTCGTTGAATTGGCACATGATTCGTCTAATGGATGAAGGACCCCGTTGTGTATCGTAATAACTTCAAATTCTTTTATAGGAGCAGTGTAGAAACGATTGCAAAATAATACGTAATACCTTACGAGTCTAATAATCTATACATTTATGTAATAATAAAATACGTTCACCAGAAAGAATTCGTGTATTAGAAATAAAACATTTCTGTTTTGAGACAAACCAGTAAAATTGTTCGAGTGGTGCAAAGGGAAAAATTCACACATATTAAATAACACTGAAATTAATAATTATAAACACTTTGTATTAGCATATTCTTACCTTGAATGGTTCCATCTTATACGTGCATGAACCTGTTCATATTAATTTCGTGGGGAAATAATACATATATTTGCTATCTACGAAATACGACATTTTTGAAGCAAAACTTCTTTATAAATAAGTAGATAAGGTCTCGGGGATGGTTTGTTCGAAAGGATTCTACAACAGCCCGTGAGTTTATATGAAATAATAGTTTCTTTGAATGCTAAATTTTTGTTTTTTTTAAACCCTCAGCATCTCTGCAGAGGGGGGTTTAGGCCGCGCGCCCGCCTAGACCCGGTGACCAACTTCCTAAGTGACTAAATGGCCCCCCTTGCTCCTCCGGAACTTACTGCATCCCGAAACTCTATCTCTTCTTTACGAGATGTGATCCTGTGACGCCCCTGTTTTAGGCTTATAATTGAGATAGCCGTACTCTTTTGGTACGAGTTTCTGATGATGTGTGTGGTCTTGAGGTGCCTTTCTTTTAAGCCGGTGTTTGAAGAATCATGTACTCTTTTGGTACGAATTGATGACGACATTAGCCTCCTTTGCGGGCATAGTCAGCGATGTTACAAATTATTGTGCAATCTCATTATGCCTTTTCAGAGCGGCGTCCCACGATTCTGCATCTTGCAACATTTACTTTGGTCAAATGTTAGAGTGTTAGTAACATATTTATAATATCCCAGCTATTATATGAGTGAATGATTTTTATACTTATTCTGGTCCTGTCTTTCTTACAGAGGACGAAATAGAAGTTAACGTGTTCTATCAAGGTTTTACAGCATTCAGGCATGAAAATCCTTCCAAAGACAAAGGGAACCTTTTGTGGGTCATGTGGCCCTGCGCCTGGTGAGGAAAGAGGTCGGTTTATTGACGACCCCGAGCAACAAAGAGGGCCCCGCCTTTAAGGGACTCTGCAGGGGCTTGTGCGGGTTCCACGCCCAAGTGCCGGCAAGCATCTACCCCCCAACCAGCTAGGCCATCACAAACCAGATATCCTCAATCTTTAGTTAGATCTCCCCATTCTGTCCTTTACACGTCGTTCTGAAGCTACTTGTTAAGCCAGATGTACCGAGGTACTCAAATCATAAAGAGTTAGCTGAAGACCGGATTGCGCAATACTTATGCAATACAATTATTATAAGGCTACTAAGCGTTTCCTATAGAATTCCGTGTATTCAATTGTTAGTACAAATAGTACGAAAATCCCTATGCATTAAAATATATTCGTTCGGAAGAAATTCTCGTATGATTTGGATTGATATCTGGTTATGCAATACATAACGCGTCGACAATTATTAAAAAATCTATTAAGCACTGCCTATAGAGCTCCGTAAAATCAAATGTTAATACAAATGGTATGAAAATCCCCATGCATCAAAATATATTCGTTTGGGAGATATTTCCGTACGAACTGAACCAATATATATGACATTATACACACATAATTGGTCCAATCTTAAATCTTCCCAAAATAAATACATTTCGATAATGAAAATAATTAACCGTAATAGATAATAAAAATGTGTTCCTTAGCTGTTACACAGTGGCGGTATGATCCTCTCTGGTACTGATGAATGGTAGATTCCTCCACACGTTCAGACATCAACTCCGTCCGCAAATGATGTTCTGGAACTGAGGGCTCTATCGGTAGTCTGTCGGGCAGCGCTTCCGCTCGCAAGTGCTGGTCTCGAACTGAGTATATGGTGTTCGCTCCTTTTATAGTAACGATTGCACCATACCTCCGAAATCCACGCTAGTGCAGTGACTCATCCTATGCGCGATGATTTCACCGCCGGCGCCCGCCATTGGCCGGATTCAGGATGGTCGCCACTGGCTCAACCCGTCGAAGGCAAAGCGCGCCTGTGATTGGTCCGTTTTGTTAAAATAATAGTAAAGCACCCGCTACACGCGAAACTTGCTGTTCCGATTCTGAAATAATAAAAGCTCGTTCGCACCTACTCACAAGGTCGAGTCCATTAGGATCGTCATAAACAATATTTGTTTGACACAGAATTATATCTATGGTATAATAAAGATCTAAGAAATATTATTTGTATAGCTGAATATTCAATATTTTGTTAGCCTCTTGTAATACATAGAACCTTGAGAAGAAATATATCAGACTTGTACTTTTAAACGATTCAAACCAGAAGAAATATATTTTTGATGTCCATACTTGGCTTTTTTGAATATTATTATTTTAAGATTTTCTAAATTATCTCTATGTCGACCATCACAAGTTAATAAGTTCATTGCCACCAATTTACACTCTCATATATTTATACATAATATTTTCTTATAACTGTTAATATTTTCAAACAAATAAATAAAAAAAACATGCCCAAACAACGTGAGTGACCCTTTCTTAATTTTATTAATTATGGCAAGATCAGCTTTATATTCATTCCTAAAATCTTCATTTTTACTCTATCATAAATGAATTTACCACACATACATCTAATCTCCGCTGCATTCAGTCTACTTTCGTTCCTCTTCTGCCAGCTCTATACTGTATTGTAAATGTATTTTTATTGTTAATATATTTTATAATTATTAATGCGGAAAAGGACTGTGTCTTAAATGACAAACAGTTACATATTGTTGATGGATAAATTCTCTCTTAAAATATTTTCTTCACTAAAATGCTGCAAGATATGAACGCGCAATTGAGTGAGCGATGTTCCCGATTTGATTGAAATAAATAGGGGCTCGTTTCAATATTGAAAAACTTGATTTCAAGTACGCCAGGCTCAAGGGTTGGAGGGGGCGGTTCCAGATTTATGCAAGTCACGAACAGGAGACTTCGGGCAAAGTTACCGCCGCCGCTATTAACCCCGGCTTACCGCGATACAGATAGGGAAACTTCCGATTGAACTAATAAATTGGGACAGGGGTAGTGAAATTTACACCCTTCAGGTATTTCTTGATTATCGGCCTTTTAAAAAGGTAACATTTTGTCGATGGGGATGCAACGCCACGTGCTTAGGATGCTAACACTTTATAGAACAACACAAATATGGAAAAATTTGATATCATTTATTATTTTTATATATATGGGTGGCTTATTGGTGTATTGGTAATGACTTTCGACTAGTGATCTAGTGGTTCATACTCTATTCCAGAATACCAGCAATTTATCTCAATTTTCATAGTAGGTACAAGCATTAAGTTTAATTTGCTAATAGTAATAATATTGATGCGACACGTATTCCGTGTTCTCATCTCTATTTATTATGAAAAGATTATGAAATAAGAATGCAAAAAGTTTTAAATGAAAAAAGTTTAGAATCAAATATAAAATCATAGATAAGGCCATTTAATAATATGAGACTAAATAAACATAATAAATATTCATAATATTTTTAATAACTGAAGCATTGACCAAAATTTTGATAGATGTGGTAGTCTATCGTGGGTGGAATTGTGAACGTTACGTTGTGTAAAGTAATCTCTTAAGCCAACCGTACGATAGGTCGTAAGCTCTATGAACACCCAAAAAAAAGACTTCCATACCTATTTTCCCATATAAAAATACCTTCGATTCTATGAGACATCTATAATGTATCCTAATTAAAGCATTATCTTTATAGTGGGACATTTTTATATGTTGTTGCGACAGATATTTGATGTTGGCATGTAAATAAATAAACATCAAGCATAAACATAAACATAAGCATAAACAAAAATAAATTGCTATTTCCTCCTTTTTCGTTTTCAAACAATGCTAAAATTTTTTTTTTAAGAGATTTTATTTTATTTTTTGGAATTCGTATCTTCTGGTTTTGTTTTTTTGGGATACACTGCCATATATCTACGACATTTCTAGCAAAAGGTGTCCTGAACAATGGGCAGTGCTTTCGATACGGTATTGAAAGTCGAAATTTAACCACGACCTCATCACTCAAAACAACACGTCATCCATGATGATGGACCCCACCAAGACTACATTTTAATTTTTTTTTTAATTTTACGCTTCAACAGACCAAGAGGCCAAATTACAGAGACAAAACACAACACAAAACACCCAGGCTTGAGTAAATCACATTATTTTGGGGTACACTTGCAATCATCATAGATCACCATATTTGGACGGGGCCATCGCCCGCGAGCAATATTGTACACGGGACACACACACAGTGGCAAGGAGTACCACATAAGCAAATCGAGGCACGAGCAAGATGCGCACGCGGCCTCCAGTTCATTGCACCATCAGCATTTGTCGATGAATTCTCCACACACACAGTCGCACTCCGGGAGACTCCTTTGTTCGTCAATTATATAAAAAGAGGTCTCCAGGTGGGAAATCCTTCGGCGCTTAAACAGTGGTAGTATATATTCTTGATTGATTAATCTTGTTTTGCTCTTGGATCGTATGTGCCGGCCGTAGTGCGTGTGCGTAAGTCCATATTTCTATGTTCTTATTTTTGTGCTGTCTGTTTAACCCAAAAGGGAGTTTTCATTTCCTATACCCTCAAATGTCCCGACCTGTTTGCTCCTTACATTCTGTGTTTTCCTTTGTGCCTTTATACACTAAGTTATTATACACTAAGTGTTTTGTAAATGCTTATATGTTGTGTTAATGTATTGAAATATAACTTTCTGTATTGAAATATTTTGGTGGTTTATGTATATTTTTTAAATAATAAAGAAGTGAACTAACGGGACAATGAGGGCATAATTTTTGATGCCAGCCGTGCGGCCCAATTCTGCTTTGCAGTGCTGGGTAGCACGGTTGCCTTTAGCATTAAAAAATGCCAACCTGGCGGCGAATGAGTAGGACCGATATAGGAGCTTTTGCTTATAAAACGCTCCTGGGTAAGCGGTGGGTCTGCCCTCATTATATAAAAAGAGGCCCATGCCCTATGTGGGCATGTCAGTCTTTCATAGACCTCCAGCGGGTGGCCGGAGGCTATGGCCCTTAGAGTATCTATCATTGTCTATTGTAATCACCTTCATGTATATTTTGTAGTTGTTTTATCGAGATAATAAATCATGAAATGTTCTACTCTTTTGGAGCTTTTCCATTGTATGATGGTGGTGACCTAAAAGCAACTGCTCCAAAGCACCTCCAATCCCCCAAATATTAATTGTGACCTCACTGGGAATCGAACCGGAGCCCTCGGTGTGAGAAAACAGTGCCATGCTCACTGAGCCACGAGTTTCAAGTCGTTTTATTGTAAATCGCATGTGTATATAAGGTTGAACATAAGTTATGTCCTTTTTTTCCATGTTTTATAATGTGCAACAAAAAAAAACAAATTGATAAAATTGTACTTTATTCGAAAGAAAATTTTGTGCTCTCTAAGATACAGTATTCATTTTCCGTTACATTTGTAAATTTATTTAATTGTAGGCCTTCAAAATAGAATTTCTAGTAGAAAAAAGTAAGCCCTTCCGTCGCGTTCGAATTTTTCATGACCGGGTGGTTTTTATCGCAGATGTGTCGAAAAACATGTAGAACGTTGGCAAGAAGTAGTTATTAATAAAGAATACATAATTGACCAATTTATTGTATTTTTTTCTTATATCTTCCTGACTTCTCCATTTGAGAAAAAAGGACATCATTTATTCATAACACCCAAAATGTATAAAATTATTAGATTATTTTAATTTAATCGACCAACTTTGTTATTAATAAATATATATTACAGATATCTATTTTTTATTAGAGTCTATCTCAATACCAACGGTGACATCTATACTGATTTATGGAGATAATAAATTTCAACCACAGATGGCGGTAGCATAGTACAACTCACATATGAAACAAGTTGTGCAAAATAAACTTGTATAGGTATATTACATAAAAAAAATTAATAAATGTTGTAGTATTTCATGGGTAATATTAGTGAACGATACATTGTGTAAAGTTATCCCTTAAGTCAGCCGTACTGTTCGTAGATCGTGAATCCTATGAACACCCAAAAAAGAGTTTCGTAACCACTTTCTCATATAAAAAAAGGTTTGTGTCTTCGAGACATCTTTAATATATACCTTGATAAATGATATCCCCCCGAGATAAATACAGTATTGAGTTTTTGAAAAAGTGAGTTTTAACATACTTATCCAAAATATTCTGAATCTCTTTTAATAATCAATGTTGCTCGCAGTGGTTTCCAAATTCAGTGGACCATCGCAAACCCTTCTGGTAATTTCCAAATCGCTATAAATAGTAAACTCCGTAGAAAAATTCCTGAAAATCCTCGATTTCGCAATTCCTTCCTCTTTTACCATCTCTTGAAAATATTCTCACTCTTTTAAACTAAACTAAATGCGTATTCTATGAAAAAGGGACTAAATTTAGTTTCTTCTGGAATGGGGCTCGTATCGCCATATTATCTGTGGGCAAAAGGAACAACCAATAAAATCGAGTTTTAAGTATTGCAGAGTTCTATAGATACATATCTAGCAAGGAAAAATTGGATAGTCAGAAAATAAAATAAAAAGCAGCGTTTTTTTTAATTACAAAAAAAACAAAAGACATGATTAATTATTTGAAAAATTTGGCAAGAAACAACGACACTAGTCAACTTGGTTCAACGTTCTTGTGTAAAAAACAAAACTACTGGAACAAAAATTAGATAAAAAACTAACCCACAAAAACCAAGTTTTTGTTATACTCCTTTTCTCGTTTGTATTGTTTCCACCCATGGCTCGAGTCAGACTAGTTGAAACAGGTTTCGCGCCTTCTCCACGCGTCGGGCTCCTTCTCATTTGTATGGTTTCAAATTTGAAAAAAATTTCGAAAAATCCAAAATTATACTATTATCAAAAAATTTTAACGAAAAGTTGTTAGATCATTTTTATCGTCGCCACGTGTCTGCCTGCAAAGTTTCAGCTCGATTGGATCACGGGAAAAGGGTTAAAAATCGATCCAAAGTTTTTTCGGCAGACAAGTCAACAAGCAGACAAGCAAACGCTACGAGTGAAAAGAAAGGGAGTAAAAATAAATTTTAAGAGATATTTCGTGAACAAGCGAAATTCAAAAAATTTTGTTTTGGCTCTTTCTGGAAACCTGAATTTTTGACTTATTTGGTTGTTTCCCTCGCCGACAGATATATTGATTTGACTTCCTTGATTTTACCGGAATAACAAAACTCACATTTTTAAAATACTTAGGTATGTTTGGTAAACAGGCGACTGGGCTAACTAGACTTGTTATGTGAGTGACGACCTATACATAGAAAATGAATTGGTTTAAATACCTATAGAGCAACCTATTCAAACGCTCGGCGACCTCATAAAGGAAAAAGAAAACCAATCATTTTCATATTCACTTTTTTCAGCATTACGAGGACAACTCATACATTTTTTAATCCTTTTTTTAATCAACAGAAGCAATAATTAATAAAACTTATTGAAAAGGAAATATATATGGAACATCCTTTCACGTTTACCATTCATTTTGTTCCGTTCCTCGAGTTCTGTGAGTACTTTTGAAAATTCTATGGAACCTGTACGAGATTCGTAGTTTTCTTTCATTTCGAGTTTTGTATGGGTAAATAAATCGCTTTACGAAATTGAGAGGTACACAGGAATGATTCACAAAAGGGTGTACCGAGGTATTTGGAGGCTTTTTGTAGCGGGCACATCTACGGGCAGGTACCTTGGGACAATCTCAAAACATTGAATAAACCTGTACACGTCATTTATTTACTTATTCCCAGAAAAACAGAAAGATGATGGATAATATCTTTATCCGTTTACTTCGCAACATTTTAATGAGGGGCAGAAAACTGATATATCAAAAAAATACAATAGCTACATATCAAATGCTTTTCTTGTTAACATACTGTATAATATTTATATATATTGTAGTACATTCATTGTCCTGAAGAAGAGAGCATCGCTCCTGAAACATGTTGAATTTTTATTAAAACAAAATTTAAGCGTTACAGAATGTTAGTTCAATATGTATAAATAACTACCATATTTTAGGTCTACCGGATTCGAGACGTACCCTTCTTTTCGTCAGGACTAACACTACACTACTACGTTGACAACACTATACACCACAACTTTAGTACTGTTGAACTTTCACCAATATTTATCACATGCGTGTTAGTCTTATCAAGGACTAGCACGCATAATGCTGTTCGGTAGACCTAAAATCTGGTAGTGGTTTATACTAATTTAACTAACATTTTGTTATAATGTCTAACCATTATGTTAATGCAATAAATATTAAAAATAAACATAATAAATTTAAGCGTGGTTAAAACAAAGTTTTCATTTTTCTTCGTACTTGAAATCGATTATATTTAATTTTTATTACATTTCCGGTCACATTGACATAGTAATCGAAAAAAATTATAAGTAATTGACGATTTCACAGCATTCTACACCTTTATTACTAAAATTAGAAGATACTGTCAGGTTCTAAATGAATCTCGAGACGACTAAACTATTAATCGTAATTTATCGAATTTGCGAAAGACAATTTTCTATTTAAGTGGCCAGCCCTCAGTCTGACTGACGTTTAACCAGAGCGATATTAGCAAAGGAGAGAGAACAATGTGGCCATCGTATTGTAAACCGAGTGATAAATATCGGGCGAGTATCTACGTCAGCGATTAAAATAGCGTACAATGTTGAACAGAATATTCAAGAAAATAATCGATGCAATAGAATCAGGTGTAACTAGAGTTAATTAGTGCGAATCAAGAAATTGGATAGAAAGTGAAATATTCTAAATACATTTAGTTAGTATAAATTTAAGAACAGTGTTCCGATTAAATTTGTATCCACTAACATTTTGCGTAATAAATAAAAGTTCAAATTGTTTCAGCATTTCATTTATCCCCCGCAGACATGTTTTGTGACATTGTTAATGTCCATTCGATAAAACAATTGATAAATGTATTAACGTATATGAGTCATGTATGTGGGTCAAGAGATATTTTTATTGTGGTTATATTGCTGGGCTAGATCAAATGAGTAGAATATATTGTATACACTACTGTGTAATGTAACCACCGCTTCCCCATGACCGTTTAATGAGCGAAAGCTCCCATCGGCCCTTCTCATTCGTCTCCAGGTTGTCATTTTTTTAGCTACAATGCAAGACCGTGCTGCCCTGCACCGGTCGTATAAACCGGTGCGAGGGGGCATGGCTACAAAAAAAACTATTCATGGACCGACACCATTGGTTATGTCTTTATTACATAAAAATAAATACATAAATAAATACATAAATAAATAAAAGAACAAAGAGATGGTAATACAAAAAAAGAAAATAATGCATAATGTTATACGAAGCCCGCGGTGGTGCCAGTGGATGGCTAAAGTAAAAACAAAAACAAACCCCGTAACTGGGAAAAAGACAAAATAAAAATACATTTGGATATCCGGCTAGGGAAGCACAGGACTGGCAGATCTTCTTCCAACGCAGAAGCCCACACAATACCGGGGAACGATAGAGTCAAACTACCAATACACAATTATCATACAGATCCCCTCAGGATTTCCCAACTAAACACCCACACCCGAACGAGCTCTCGGAAGCGTCCGAAATTCCATTTTTTCCTTTCCTACATTAGTGCAGACAAACTACTGTAATCATATAATGCATCGTCAATGATTTTGTGCAATTGCCTCTGAAAGCTTATAAAATACGATCTCCAGATCGATTCCACGACTCGCAGCGCTTCTCTAAAGACAAACAGTAGGCCTCATGTTTAGAATCGATTAAAGCCTACTTTAGACAACTTTTCTATCGAACGTAAACGCTAGTTTTTCTATTTGTTTACTTATACCATCCATCTTCCCTAATTCTTATAGCAAACAGAAAACATCTTTAAATTTTCATTTTTCCGTGTACCGTCTGGAAAACTTCCATCGATTCTGACATTTTTTCATTTAAAATTCATTTCTCCCGGTCGCAACGAGTTCAACTATCCCCTCATCAGACGGAAAATTTGACAAGATAATTTATGATTTTTCGTAAAAGATATTCTGGAAAACAAAACTGATAGACGAAATAGGGGCGCGTAGCCGAGATGAAGCCTTTAGCTCAGTGGAGGGTGAATAATTCCCCGGGACAGGCGAGCCCGAGGGTTGAGTTTTAGTTAATGCAAGTCACGAGTGGTTTTGGTTAAGGGATGGCGTTATTAGCCCTCCAAAAACTAATACACACGGCCTATACATCTAACGTCAGGAAACTGTGGCGATACTCGTTCTTTAACCCTTGGCTTTGCCATTTTCATAGGGGTTGTAAATGTTCTCCATTCTTGTCCTGTTACATAAGGATTTATTTTCGAATTATTAAACACAAGATGATGTCTAAGGTCAGAATTAAGTCTGTTTTATATATGTATTAAGTAAGGGGTATAGAAACTAAACCCTCAAGATGAAATTAACGCTATTGAGATTAAGTGTGTAGTATCTGGGAATATGCATATACGTGTACGCGAGCATGTGAAATGATGGGCCGGCATTCAAACCTTGCTCGGGGAAACAGACGGCCGCGTGATAAACCAAAGTAAATAAATATGTAGTAGGTGTTTTTGAGAATCCCTGACCCATTACTTACACAAAAAGAGGAAACATTTAATTACGTAAGTATTTTATACGGTTATTCAAAGGCAGCTCTTGTTGTCCAGTGGGCATGACACTGGCTTCTGATACCGTGGGTTCGTTAGGGCGATCGTCCAGCAGAGTGAGCAAATTTCACCACTTATTCTCATATCTACTTTTGCATTTTTCATCTCATTTTTGTATGAAAATATATTTTTTTAAATTTGATCATTAGGTTATATATATTTTAAATGCGGATATTTTGTTAAAATAATACAAACTGAATTTAATAATTAATAAATAAATTACCTAATCTACGATGTTTCAAAAATGAAGAAAATTATTCCAATTTTATAACTGGCCTTGTGAGCTGTCTTTTTTCGATAATATTACCTAATAAACGATTATACTAAACTTATCAAAATTATTGAAAAATCTGTCAGTTTATTTACTTTTAATTTATGTTTTAAAAAACAATTATTTTTTTTTTATGTTATTTTTTCAACTCTTGCCTTTGTCGATATTCCTGATTTTAGATATTTAATAAAGATGCAACGAATTTACGACACAAAATGCAGTTTCTTGATTAAATAGCTAAAATCTGAAATCTAGAATAAGTTTTTGTTTTTTTTTTTTGTATTTATTATCGAAAAAAGTTATCAACTACCAAAAAGGGTTGAAAAAACAAACAAAATATTATAAAAAATAGTGTTTTGTAAACATATATTGTAAGTAAACAAACTAACAGATTTGGCAATAATTATGATAAATTAAAAATAATTGTTTACTTTGTAATATTATTCAAAAAAGGCATCTCACGAGGCCAATCAGTTATTAAAGTTATTATAGCAATTTTATTCATTTTTAAAACGTCGAATGTTTCGTAATTTATTAATTAATTATATAATTTATTTTGTGTAATTTTAACAAAATATTCGTTTCAAAAATATATGTAATCTGATGAATAAATTTTAAAATGATATATTCCATACAAAAACGTGATAAAAAACGCAAGAGAAGATATAAGAAAAAATTGTGAAATTTGATCACTGTCAGACGATCGCCTTTTCCAAAACATCTTATGTTCAGAGAAAACAATCACAAATTCACATTCCAACATATATCTTCGATCTTCAATATTTTTCCGTTAAAAAACACAAAAACCTATTGCACTGCTCCGCGACAAGCTGCCCTATTTGACTAGGACAGCAAAATTTATATATTTAGAATAGTTATAAATTACACATGATGATGAGAGGGTCTGCACCTCTCGAAACTATAGTAATTATAAATTTGTGTGCATTACAAAGTTAAATTTAGTTGATATTACGATTGGTGCATAAATTTTAAGAGACCCTATCACTTGAGACATTTAATTTTTCTATTGGAAACGACAATCGTATAAATATATATTTTTTTTGTTACAGGTATGTCTACGACAAATATTTCAATGAAAATCTATTTCCAGAAGCTCAAAAAAAAAGGTATTTATAATTTTTCTGCCCCTTTTTCTTTATTTCTTTCTAAGTGAAAATAAATAAATTTGAAATAAAAATATTCGGGCATTTCTGGCAAAGCCGGATAGTAAATCTAGTCATATCGCAAGTTTTAACTTCAGGCGTACAGAGCACAACGCGCCCACAAGGGCCTCAACGAACCTTTTTTGTACCCAGCAAGTCACCAGCAAAAACCTTTTAATCCCTCAAACCGTATCTTGGCACCCAAAAAATTTCTGACATTCCAAGAAAAAAAATAATTTCGAAAAAATACTTATACGCTGTCACGCTGGATGGGTAGCGGAACCTCAAATTAAATAAGCGTAGGTACCCTGCTTTTCATCTAAACTCTGTGGAATTTGGTTAAAAATACATATACTTTCAATACTAAATTTATAATAAAAAATATCGTGTGTGAACGCGCGGTAGAAGTATACTTTTAAAAACAAAAACTTTCTTAAAAAACGATCGAAACATTCGTGTACTCGAATGTAAAAAGAATCTGACAGCTAACGAGAATTCATTCGGTTATTGAGACGTTGTTCATTTTTCAAAAGTCCAATAATCTACCTACTATCAAGCTTTATCGATTCTCGGCCTAAAACGGTTCCGTATTCAAAATCTTTAAAACTTCTACAGTCCCATTTAATGTCGAATAAATGAATGATTTTTTTTTTTGAAAACGAATATATGATAATTACGTCGTTTTTGCAAAAAAAATCGACAAAAACATTAAATCCTAATACACACCTAAAATCGTAATTCAATAAAGTGTTCTTATTTTCAATTTAAAAACCAATCATTCGTCAGCTTTTCAATTGAGCGATTTAAGAAGGTCAAAAATACAGGATTCATAATACAGGAACACTAAATTCAAGTGAATCAATTTTTGACAGTTAATGGAAGTGCGCGCATTTCGTGGTCTCGCTTTCCCGCTACATGCTGCTTCCCGCTACACACATAACCGCTACATTGTAAACGCTGCACATGCACAACTTACGTAACAATAAAGAATTTAGCCTCAATTCGCCAAAAGAAGATAACTTAAATTGATGTGCTATTCTCTATCACAAATGATATTAACATATTTTCGACTCATAACTATGTGTAAATCTACTTGAATCTAAATGTACTTGAATCTGAATAAAAATAGATAGGTAATTAACATCCTGTATGGTGCGATCTTTATAATTCGTTAAAAAATAAATAAACCGTACAAGTTCGCTTAGCAAATCCATCCATCAAAAATGATACTAAAATATTATTGTATACAAATAATAACTACGCTGAATCATGCCCAAAGTGACCACCTTTCACAGTTGGTCATTGTTGACACTGTCCACGGGCTGGACGACAGAGTGCCACACGTGTAATGATTAATGAATATTGATGGGTTGATGACTGGCGACCTGCGACTGAATGTTATATTAGGGGATGGTAAGTACACCCCCTCAAAATAGTCCTACAATAATACCTACCATTAGAGGAAATAGCAACATACTACAGCGCCAGCGTGGCCACTGCTAACACCTGCTGACGTTAATTATGTAACAATATTTTCTTTAACAACCCTCTGCATACCGCGAATACATATAAGCATCTATGATATTATAAACTCGTATGAATGTGAAATTTTTAGCTTTTTTAATTGAATTAAAAACAATTTATGAGGCACTAATAGAATACCAGGTACAAAATACATAAAAACTAAATATTGGGTATTTATTTCAAGCATAAAGCAAGTAAAAAAACTAACCCATAAAAACCGAGTTTTTATTGTACTCCCTTTCTCATTTACTAGTGGAAACAGGTTTCGAGCCTACTCCACGCGTCGGGCTGGAGTCGGGCGATGATACGAAAGGGAGTAATAAAAAATTTCGAAAAATCCAATATTATACAATATTTATTACATTTTTTTAAACGAAAATTTGTAAAATCATTTTTATCGTCGCCTCGAGTATGCTTGCAAAGTTTGAGCTCGATTGGATCACGAGAAAAGGGTTAAAAATTGATCCAAAGTTTTTTCACCCGGCAAGCCGGCAAGCAAGCAGATGCCACGAGTTAAAAGAAAGGAAGTAATTTGTTAGAATTAAAAGTAAATTGTTAGACAAATTACATAGAATAGAATTTGAAGAGAGAGACAATATCAAACAAAATTTTCCCAAAGCAATAAACCAAAAATTGTTAAACCCGTTCACAGCTCCGAATTTTGCTCCGATCCTAATTTTTTTCGGCAGACAAACAGACAAGCCGATGAGCAGGCGCTACGAGTTCAAAGAAAGGGAGTAATAATACGGATATTTTATACGAACCGTATATTTATTTCACTGAGAAGCGAATCTCGACGATTCGCTGAAGTATTCCAGCGTCATATCCGGACTGATTATTTCTTCCGAGGTCGTAAATTATATGCACTTTATTGTGGATTCATGTTGCTTGAGATCGGTCCCCACATCTTTAATAACACGGGTGAACAGAATTCGCAACAGAGAAAATAAAGTCTCAAAAAAGAAAATAGTGCAAGACGCACTAATGGCTAATGATTTCTCCCCACATGTAAGGATCCCACAAAAAAAATCCAGTATACGTGATGTTTCGAGGAATAAATCATACTTATTTCATATTACATTACATGACAACGTCCATAATAATAAACTCAACTCTTTATTAGCCGAATATCTCAATTAGGATATGTATATCATGGCTAATAAATATTCATAGTGAAAAAATATTTGGAAAAGAGCAGGCCATACGAGGAGTTATGGACACTCAGCCACGGGCGATTATACGTTATGTTTATATATGGGGGGTTAAAAAGCAAAGGCAGCAATTAAAATGAACTCAATTCTACATTTTATACATGTATCCCTTCCACAATCAAGTTTCCTATCAATTTATACGCTGTGCATATATATATATATATATATATATATGAAACTATGGCTGCATGAAAAGGGAAGGAAGGATGTCCAAAACCTACTAAAATCCATGATATAAACTAAATTTGAAAAATACCAATCCTACAAGAACATTTACTTTCATCTTTCTAAAAACTTTTAATTGTTTTGTTTTATTTTATTAAATATCCTATTCAGATCATTTTTTTCCTTTGTCTATAATATAATTAATTAACACCATTATTAGATTGTAAACATTTAATTATTACTATTACTCAATTTTAATTGGCAATAATGTTGATTCACATATGTTATATAAATACTAAATATTCTTGAACATTATACTACTGGAAGAGCACTGTCTGCTATAATACAGTAAACTACTAGTGTAGCAGGCAGGGCATCAAATCAATTGTAGTGTTTACTTGCTGCCAAGACTCTCAGCAACAATGAAAAAAGCTTAATTTAATTTTGTAAACACTAATTGTAAACTTTGTAAACTTTGTAACATTGTAACATTGTAACATTGTAACATTGTAACATTGTAACATTGAATAAACGAATAAACGAATGTATTTCCTATTAAGTCTAGAATTCAGTACATTATAAATTAGCCATCCTCAATGACTAAATTTTTTTTTTTTTGGATATCGAAGCTATTGCTTGCCTTTCTCAATTTAATACTCATTAAATTGAGAAAGGAATACATGTCAATCATACAATATAAATTACGTTATATTAATTTATAATTTAAATTTATGGGAACTTCTCTGTTTGTATGTATAAACTTTAACTTGCCAAACGAAGCCCAGCCTCATCATATTGAAATATTTTACGTGTTAATAGAAAAATTATATGTATAAAATGTACATTAAATATTGAACACTTCAAACAATGTGTAAAGAAATTGTTACACAGTAAATGCCGAAGAAATTGTTTATTGTTTATTTATATTAGTTTATATATTATAACTCCACACTGTTCTAGGACAGTTATTCTCACTTAAGAGTTATGCAATAGCAACTTAAAATAGTATTAAATAACAATAGTAAAGAAATAGAAAAGAAAAAAAAGAAAAAAGAGGATAACAATTTAGTAGGAGATACAAACACAATAATACATGAATCTAAGAGAACAGAAAATATAAATATAAAGTGATGATAAAAATGTAAGTAGATATAAAATAAATATTATATAAGAGTACACTTGAAATGTATAAAGCAGATTTTGCCAATTCAGAGGTCAAGGACGAATCGCCTTCTATCTGATAAATAAAATAAATAAACAAATAAAGTAATTAAAGAATTTGTAATATTGAGGCGTCGCCCTGTCATCGATTTCGATGTCCTACGCGTATAAAATTATGTCAATTTTAAAATTCTTGAAAATTTTAAAGGCAACAGGAATAGAGAGCGTCTGTGAAAGACTTGGCACAATCAGATACAACAAGTATTTGAGGATGGCCCTGTTAATAGCCTCAACAACCGTAGAACTTGTATGAGAAGATGTATGAATGTGACCGAAGCAAAAGTGGTATGCCAGGATAGAAGAGTGTTTTAGTTAGTTATAGTTAGTTTAAGTTAGTTATTATTATTATTTTTTAAATAGAGATGCGAACACGGAATACGTGTCACATCAATATTCTTACTATTTTAAAACTAAGCTAAACGCTTGTGCTATGAAAATAGGACTAACTTGCTGGACTGGAGTGAGGTTCGAACCCGCGACCTTTGGATCACGAGGCGAGAGTCCTAACCACAGGACCAACAAGCTACTCAAGTTAGTTAAAAAAAATCTGATGTAAGTTTCTTATGAGAGACATTATGGTGAATTTGGACACTCCACCATGATATAAATACGTAAGTGTCGGCCCAGGGCTTCCACAAGGAAGTACGACCGAGACAAAAGCAATTAAGTCCCCCTGCCGATAGATTCCGCCATTCCGCTTTTATGACGATTTTTATCTTCGACTTAAGTCTGGAGTTACGGCTCCTAAGACAAACAAATGGTTCAAGATGCCAAATTCAATATTTGGAAGTCTCATTGCTGCGAGAGTAAGCCTCTTAGACTTGCCTGGCTATTAAGCAAGACGATTCTGCTATTATTTGACTTAAAGTACCGCTGGATCAACACTCGTGTTTCCTTTGTATGTATTTTCTTACATATCTAAGTAGGTAGATAACCTTTGGGCTGTTCCACGGTAAGGTTTGTTTATAAATCTTAATAAAATAACTTTTAATTTATCAGAAAATATATAAAAAATCAAATACCGCTTTAAGCAAGCTCGTTTAACCTCAATTTGCATGCATGTTTTTTCTGTAGTCACGATCTTAAACTCGGCTTACCAATGCGAATGATCAGATGCTATAATTTTATAGAATGGAAACACGGACGTTTACTGGAGAATCGATAGGACGGCACGAAGCATTCGAGATGTGGATCTACAGAAGAATACCCAAAATAATCTGGATGAACAGAGTTTTATGGTTCGGATAAATACAGGAAAATTAGTAATAAGAACAAAAAAATCCAAAATTTCAATAACTTGGACACGTGATGATCCAGAGAAGTATAAAATTTCGCACTTCGAAATGCAGGGAAAGATTGCTTGAAGTCAGCGCACAGAAAGAAGTATAACATTATGGCTGAAAAATCTCGAAACTGGTTTGGGCTGTCTACTTTAGAGCTATTCTGGACAGCATTTAGTAAAGTAATGATAACCAACGTCAGTTGAATAGAAAGGACAGTAAAATAAAAAGAAAATATTGTCGTGGTTTATTTCCCCTAAAATTGAAAGACATTATTGTAATATAGTGTCACAAAGGTTGATGTGGCATGTAGGATGATTTATATGGTAATTTATTGACGCGTTTCGGAGAGTGATAATGCCGTCTCAGAAAATTAAAAAGGTAGAACTTAAAAGACAAGTGTTTTCAATTCCATATGTGTGTTGATACGTTAACTACAATAAATTATTATATTTGAATCACATGCCGTAAATATGTCGTTTGCAATAAATCAGTTAATGTCCAAACGGTGAGTATCTGTTCTTGCATACTTATTGCCTAACTTACTGCATTCTAAAAAATATATAATTTGATTTTTAATAGAAATCATAATCATCATTATCTTCATCCCCTTGTCCTAGTAGAGCCGGAGGCCTATAGACTCAACAAGGTGCTTCCATATTACCCTGTCTAGTACTGTTCATAAAGAAAATGCTATTCAAAAACCAACATGTCAGCCTAGGCTAAGCTATCGGCACACAACAGATTTCTAGTTCCATCACTAATATTTCGAAGCGAAGTCTAGACTAGCAAAGGAGAAATGGCAATAGATTGAATGCAGTGTTAATGAAAACACATAGGCATATGTGCGGTAAATTCTTTAATAAAGGTTTATAATCAAATCAAAGAAAAAAAATTGATGACGCGCTTTTATACGCTTTCTTTGCATACGTTCGTAATCGATTTTTTAACATCACCCATTCAGCATCCAAATATCTAAAATGTTTGTTTTAAAGCTTAAAATAAATTTTCGAACGACATGTTTTTCACCTGTTTTTGCCCTTGCTTGTGAGTGACGTGGCAATTAATTTTAATCGCAATTATCAGGTCGAAAATTATATAATTTTTAATAATGTGTGGTCATCCACTTTACGTAAATGTTGAAAGTTTCAGAGCTCTAGCTAGTCGAGAAGTTGGTGAAAAATCAATTACAAGATTAAACCACAACAAATGAAAAACAAACAGACAACGAGAATTAAAAGCATATAAAAATGAATGAATTAGGAAAGAATGTAAAACTGATCTTTGCATTGTGAATGAAATTAAAGAAATGTCGTTTTGGTAGTTTGTTCACGTTGAGAAAATTAATAAGAGAATGGTAACAGATATATAAGACCCTAATGTTGATAGTGCCAGAAATGGAGGGTCACCGTAGAAAATTTGCACAATCAGGTTAACGAGGTACTGAATATGGTACTATTGGGACGCTCGACAATGGAGAAGCATGCATGCGACGATGTCTGAATATGCATGAAGCGAGGGTTGTGTGTCAGAAGAGTCCTTCGGCCGACCCTTACCCTTTCTGCCTGCCTCTGCAAGAAGACGTCGTGATGAGTAGTTAATATGATACTATTAAAATAATTGTCAAAATAGTTAAGTAAAACAACGTGTGAGATACTAGTAGGCAATGGATGTTTGGAACAAGTAGATGAGTTTGTGTACTTGAGAAGTATGTTCGATAGAAGAGGGATACCGAGAAACGAATTATGTTCGATTTGAGAAAGATACCGAGAAACGAGCGACTGCGGGGAATAGGGTGAACGGTGCTTTAAATGCAATAATTTCTACTAGAAGTATGTCTATCGAGGCAAAACTAGCGATACATAATGGAGTATGGAAGTGAAACCTGGAGCTGGCAGAAGAAGAACGAAAGTTGACTAAATGCAGTGCAGATGAGATCCCTTAGACGTATGTGTGGCAAATCCATTTATGATAGAGTAAAGAATGAATATATTAGGAAAGAATGTAAAGCTGATCGCAGCATAATTCATAGACTTAAAACTGGATCGCTCAGGTGGTATGGGCATGTTGAGCGAATGAATGAGGAAAGAATGGTGAGAAAGATATATATTGCAAGTGTTGACGGCGCCAGAAAGAGAAGGCGACCGCGGAAGACGTGGCATGACCAGATTAACCAGATACTGAAAGATGATCCCGTTAGAAGTCTCAACAACCGTCGAGCTTGCATGCGAAGATGTATGATTGTAGATGAGGCGAGAGTTGTATGTCAGGACAGAAGAGTATGGCGCTCTATACTCTCTGCCTACCCCCACGGGGAAACGACATGATGGTAAGTAAGTAACTCAACATACCTTTCAATGTAAGATTTATGAAAAACGAATAAAATCCAAATCAAAACACTCAACTCGTTGTCTGAGTATTTATTTCTGTGGAATTACCCACATCTAGGATTTATAATCCCGGGGCATTTTTCCCATCCCGGGATTGCCGGATTAAGGAAGATCAGTCCCGGGATTCTAGGACCGGTCCCGGGATCGGCCGAGATAGCTATAGGTGACTAGGAAATAAAAATATAAATGAAAACATGCAGTTTAAATAAAGTACAATTTATTTATTCAAATTTTGGCATTTATTACTTGCCCAATATTTTTTATACTCTGATATTTTATATTATATTATAATAAAGCATCTTTGGTGAAAATATTTTTAAACGTAATCGTACAAAAATTAAACCCTCTCTACCAATATTATAATTGTAATCTATCAAAATAATAAAAACATAATTTATATAATGCCTGCGTAAAATTATGCAACAATTTCTTTAGGTTATAAAGATAATTTTTTAAACAATTGTTAAACATAACAATATAAAGATTTTATTGACAAACAAAACAACATCAAAATCAAGCAAATAATTTGTTTCTTATTTATAAAGAATAGGAAATAAATTTTGAACAAATTAATCTTAAATTCATAGTCAAACAAATAGACGGTCCCACATACTGTCGAATCTGATTTTTTTTGTTTTCGATCTTAAACCGTCCAATTCACATTTTTTCAAATAAAGTTTAAAAAAGTTTAATTTTCCTTTGTATTTGCAGTTTTTGTTACGAAAATTATTTTTTAACATTATTAAATAGTTAAGGTTATTTTTATGGTCGTTGGACAGATTTATGTAATAAATAAAACCAATATTTTATACGAACCATATATTTCACTGAGAAAATAATCTCGAGGTTTCGTTGAAATCTTATCCAGCGTTATCAGAAGAGCGTCTTATCATGGCAAAGGTGTTTGCCGAACTGATTATTTCTTCCGAAGTCGTAAATTAAATGCACTTTGTTGTGAAGTGTTCACTTCGTCCACAATAGAGATCGCCAGTGTGCAATATGTACTAATCACAATATCTTCGGGCTTTTTTGCGATATCTCTTAAAGGTGGAATCAAAATTGTGAGGACAGGGCGCCAAGTACTTGATAGTTTGTAACTGTCGTCCCTATTGAAATTGGGATGTTTGTATATTTCAATGGACTCCCTCTCTATTCTGGGTATAAGGTGCGGTTCTGCTGATAAGAAATATTTTTTTTAACATTGTCCGAAAATATATAGTAAATTGGATGGTTTAATACAATAAAGTGACAAACGATTTTTTTTAATTCGACCTATTACGTATGGCCCATTGATATGGCACATCAAGTTTGAAAATAACCGACAGGAAATTAATAAGAGTTCAGTGTTATTTTTTAGAATTTTGGAAATACGTTCTGAGCCCGAGAAGGTAATCGTAACCCGAATCATCGAGATGGCTTCTAAGTTTATAACCATTATAAGATGCAACAGAAAATAATTTTCAGACTTCATGGGAGGAATCAAGTATATATATGTTTTTCATGACAGGCACCTCGAATTGAAATTCAAGGGATGTACGTTTGGCCTTGGTCCATGTCATTTATAATTAAGATTCACTACTTATTTACAATAACACATATTTATAATAACATTTGATCATTTATTTTTAATTACATAGTTCAATTAGTTATATATGTATGTTATATGGGGTAATACATGATTTACATGAAAATTATTGTATTTTAAATATAATAGTCAATTAAAGTTTTTCATTATTCTTTGATTTATTGATATTAGATCCACGTAATTCTCTTTTAAAATTATTTTTTGTATTGATCCTGAAAGTCTAGAGAATCGCGGGATCAGAAAAACGTTTGGATCCCGGGATTGCAATCCCTACCCTCATCATGCCTATATTAAATGCCTCCAATGTGCGAGTTGTGCTGATGATAAGATACTCGACCAACCTGTCTCAGCTACTGAATAAATAGAGGAAATGAATTCGACTCATGAAGTTCTCATGAAGTTCATTCAGAGTGGAACCTTAAAATTTGATGTACTTCAGCCCCACGTTGGGCGCCTATCGAGGGGTGGTTTTTACAGCCAACCTCCACACCGACCTTGAAATGACTGTTTGTATGAAACTGTGTACTATTTTACAAAAGAAGAGACCACTATAATACCCTTAAATCAAGCTGATACCATATGGCCAGGAAATAACATTGTCACGGGATCGTGACGGCGGGAGACAAATCAAACACTTGAAATTAATTGAAGTTTTATTAATTAACTAAATTAACTGGAAAAGAATTAAACTGAATATCTATTCTGTTATTCGCACGAGTCATTCGAGAATCTTTCACTTGCATTTTAAAATACTGATTCACGTCGTTTGTATCGCTGTGGTCACTTTTGAACACTTCTCACTCATTAGTAGGTTATCGCTGGTTATCCGAACTGAAATTGCCCATCATTATCTGTTTCGCTCTTTATGTGTTATTTCTTTGCTGTCAAAAGCAAACTGAATCTCCGGCGCAATACCGTCGCGTATTTATAAGACCCGACATTCTCAGTGTTGCTGGCGTAGTTTAGTTATTTCTGAATACTGCTAGAATGTTCAAAAAACTTCGATTACGTGAAGTTCCTATTGTTTTCAGACTCTGGTGAATATGTCATACTTTTTTTGCTTTATAATACTGGTCGGAAACCTATCGCTTGGAAAGTTTTATTTTTTTTGGATAATTTAACTTATTTTTAAAGAGAGTTTAATTTTACAAAAAATATATTCCGTTTTAATAAATATATGTTTTGTACGAATGATTTTGGTTTTCCTGTGGTCCTGAACCCAATATTAAACAGTACAATTTAAAGCGGTCTGATTCTTAAACTTGGCAAAGTCGTTAAAAAGTCGGTTCAGGCGATCGATTACCGAGTTTATTAATTTACGTGGTTTCTTTCGCAGCCACAGTTTGTTCGCTGCCGCAGAGAGGGGATGTTAAAAAATAGGTGAAAATAAAACACAAACTCTCGTCGGGGGTCTTGTCTCAAATTTCTCAAGTCGAAATTTGTTTGTTGTTCATGATTAATATATATTCGCTGTGAGACGCCACGGGTCTGAGAAACCCAGGGGTATTTTATTCTCGGAAAAAAACATTGAAATTTTAAGGCTCGCTCTTACATTTATAATAACTTGTTTTGTTCTTGCTTAATTTACTTTCTGGTAATGTTATATGAGCGGTTAGTATTACGATATAATATTTTTTCAACCATTATAGCATATTTTGTTTGATTATTATTATATTACTAATATTAAACTTACAATTAAGAACGACGTGAGGATTGGGGGAAGATTAGAATTGGGTGGGTGTAGGGGCGTTGTTACTGAGCGCAGAAGAGGGACGTATATAAGGTGTTTGAATATTCCATCACGACTTCTTGTATGCTGTCCCTTCTTCTGCGTTAAGTGACAACTCTCCTGCCGACTCTAATCTCCTCTCACTCTTCACGTCATCCTTTAGTCTTAAGTTTAGTATTATTAATATTACTGAAAATGATACGTCAGCATAAACAACAAATAGTGAGTGTAATGAAACACCACTTAAACACACAGTGTCATGCGGCCATTTGTTTCTTGTAGAAATACGAATACATCGAATAAAGTTGCGCTCTACTCACTAAGAGAGCAGAGAAGCCACTTCAACGGCCCAAACCTTATTGATGATGGATAAAGTTTTGGCAGGTGGGCCTGTTTTTTTGCATTTTACTTAAGAAGTTAGGAGATAAACGATAAGATAGGTCGGAATGACAATGCAGCCAACAGGGCGGCCCTCGTAGCCCAGTGGGCATGTCACTGGCTTCGCACACCGAGGGTTCCGGGTTCGATTCCCGGTGAAGTTACAATTAATCTATGTGATTTACTCAAGCCTGATTGTTTTCTGATGTATTATTTATCTGTAAATGGGTTTATTGGCCTGTTGAAGCGTAAAATTATAAATAAATAAAAAATGGAATGTTCATTAGTCAGAAATTTAGAACTCAATGCCATGCACCAGCATGTGTTATTGATGGATTTGGCGGTAAAATTGTAGAGATTATTAATGATAATCACTAAATTGGGTGAAAAACACAAACTATGTTGTCTCTACGAGAGTTTAAAGGATACATAATATCTAACATGAGTAACTCCAGTTATTTTTTTCCAAATCAATTAATTATTTGTATTTATCCTAATCAATTAAAAAAATTATATACGTGAAAAAAGCGAACTGAATACTTCATTTGTCAAAATTTTTCTGGTTTTCACGGCCGTTCAGCATCTGCGTATAGTTTTCTCGGATATTCTGCCTTGAATATCCGACCTCTCAAACCAAAGGTTCAGAAGATGGACCTTTACAACACATCAGCCCTGATGGTGGACCCTGAAATTTCTTAAAAGCATTCTCAATCAATCATTCCCTCTCTGATAATGAAAATACTTTCCTCAATTATGTTTACTTTCATGGATTTTATTAATAAATCTGCCGATATATTTCTGGTCTAAATTATTTTAGGGATACCTAATTGTTTTAAGGTCACGATATGTAACGAAATATGTTTGAAATTCTATTCAACTCATAACTGATCATTTTTCTAAAATCTAAGCTATCTCCACAACTCACTATTGTTACCCCAACTTTATCATTTTAAGTGCATTTTTGGTCTGTTCCTCACCCCTCTGAGATATTCCCTTTTTTTTTACACCATTATTATACGAACGAATACTTTTATGTATCAAAATAATAACAGGTTAATTTAATAACGTAGTATTTTCATGTATGATTAATATCAGTTATACTACACGCATTATGTGAAGCAAACCAAAAACAATTGCTGAAAAATTTACTTTTAATTTACTTTAAAAAATAAGAACTAAAAAAAAGTGATCTGAAAAATATGTCAATCGTGAAATAATTGGTAAATCCAAGCTCAAAATAAAAAAATTCCATTATGAAAAAAGATTTCGTTTAAATAACATTGAAACTCGAAAAAAATAGCGTAGGTATATTGAAGAAAAACGTCGTAAAACATAATAAGAAGTTATTTATATATATTTTTTGGACCAAGAACTCACTAAATTTTAATTGAAATGTTTGCCTGATATACTTTTTTGGTTCAAGTATCAATTATTTTTCAACGTTTGAAATGTAATAAATACAGTTTATTAATATATAAAAAGATGTAAACGAACGTTTCTGTACTAAACATTGAAAAACATAATATAAAAATTTTAGAAATACAAACGCTACCCTTTTTATTGGTATTTTCATAAAAAAGTATTAGATTATATAAGGTCCTTACCCATAAAATTGCCGTTTTATAATCCTGCTTAGTTTGAAGTTCAATATCTTGAATTCAAATTAAAATCAATGTCAAATTAAAGATATGACATTTTTTTTTATAATTAAGTAATTTTTTAGTTTTCCCGCCATACCTACATTTTGTCAGTGTTATCGCTGTATCTGCTAAAACGAAAATTTGCGTCATTTTAGAATATGATTTTGTTCGTGGCACTAATGCTGCACATATAGCATGCAATTTCAACAACGGGAATGGAATAGGTACTTCAAATGCACGCATGATATGTTTTTAGTTTAATCGCTTCCATTTTCGAAATATAGACCTCGAAAACGAGCTCCGTGGATGACCAGAGACTACTGTCAATAATAACGAATTTAAAACTATAGTCAAAGCAGATTCATTTCAAACTACGTCAGAATCAGCAACACTCTTCAACGAAAGTAACAGAATGATAATTGATTAATTTGCGTCAACTGACAACAGCAAACTCGCATCGAGGCATGTCTTAATTTGTTGAGTCAGTATATAAATGAGGGTATTCTGAATCGGATTGTTACTTGTGATGAAAATTCGATCTTATATGATAATCAAAAACTTTCGTATAAATTGTTGGACTCAGAGGAGGCAGTCAAATAATGTCCCTAGCGCAAATTGAGCCAAAAGCAACTGATTATGATTATATGGTAGACCTGTGCTGGCATTATTCATCACGAAGAATACGAGACTCGACAATTGCCTTAGTCCACAAATTCTCCATGACAATACTCTTCAATACAGTGCACAACGGACCGTCTAAAAATTACTGGAGCTTCGACTGGTACTCTGATTGACAACTCTCCATCACCCACCTTACTCGCCAGACCTTTGCACCTACTGATCTTCATTTTTTTTTGGAATTTTGATAACTTTTTAAAAGGGAAAAACACTTTGAAAAAATTCATCAACTCCCGTCTAAGGTATCGATGAACTTCTATTATAATGGAAAAGTTAATCGACAATAATGGCAAATATTTCAATTAATTAAATGTATACTTTTTATAACTAAACTAACTAACTAACTAAACAACTAAAAACAAAATAAAAAAATGGATAATCGAAACACAAGAATATCTGATATCCTTATAAGTGTATATTGTAATCATCATACAACTATCATTCGTGTCACTATTTTGAAAGCTAGGTATTAATATTAGTCACTAGTCACTAATTTATATTGTTTTTATTGAGTTTTAGTCGTGTGTAAATCCTTACACATGTCTCCCGAACCTATGTACAGGTATATATGTATACCTATATAGGATTTAATATACTTATAATGTATGTAATATATATTATATGTTGTATATTTTCTTTAAGGATTTATAAATAAATAAATAATATTCATTTTTTAAGAAAAAATGTTATTAAATAGATAAGAAAATAATAATTGAAAGATAAAAATAAGTTTTCTATAATATTTATCCCATTGTAATTGAAATTGCCTGAAAGGGTGATTTTATTTATATTTATTGAGCCCGGAAATCTTACATGTCCCAGTAAACAGTAATAAAGTGTATGTTTTATGTGAGGTTTACGGTGGCTATTACACACGCATAACAACAAGCAATGAACACGCGTATGTATTGTGTTCCGCGAAAGTAATGGTGCGAAGATGACCTATTGCACAAGGGAAGAGAATAATAATTTGGCAGAATTCTATTACGGAATGAAATAATTTTGTTACGTATCGCATGAAAAAAGTATTGTGTAGCCATGAGGATTAAATTTTAATTTGCGAATGA
Organism: Agrypnia vestita; assembly: GCA_016648135.1. Taxonomy (NCBI): domain Eukaryota; kingdom Metazoa; phylum Arthropoda; class Insecta; order Trichoptera; family Phryganeidae; genus Agrypnia; species Agrypnia vestita. The sequence goes on along the minus strand of JADDOH010023876.1, from coordinate 37,573 downwards.
AAATGATACGATACTTTGTGTTCCCTGAACTTTTATGTGGATTGAAATCTCAAACACTCACTGAAATAATGCTCAAACAACTTTAGCATTTAAGATGTTTTCTTCGACAACTTTTATATTTTATTACATGGTACAAAAGTACAATTTATAAACATGGCATAATTTTTGTCTTGTTCTGTCCGGGTTAGAACTATGGTATTTTAAATAAGAATCTAATATTCCAGATACGAAAGAATAAATAAGCCATTTAAACAATAAATATCGAGAAATTGCAATTATAGTCATATCGTGAGACATCCTAAATAATAATAGAAATAGATTATGCATCTTATCAGTTGAGGCAAAATTTATAAAACTTGAAAAATATTTTTTGAACAAAATTGTTGCAAATAGTGATGTACATACATATAACATCCGAAATAGGAATAGAATAAGATTACAATATAAGAAAAAGTATATACACAGAATTCTCTAATATACGGAGGTGTACAAATATACAATGAGATGCCAGAAAACATGAAGATTTTAAATAAGATGAATGAATTTAAAAAAAAATGCTATAATTATTGTAAAAAATAGTATAGAATTGTAGAGCATAAGATATATTATTAATTATAGATTGTATCATAGATTAGATGTAAATGTAAATATGTAGATTATTATGGGTAGTATATTAGTAATAGATTTAAGAATGTAAAGTGTAAAATACTAGTTAATATACAAATTGTAATATTAACTAACTTAAGAAAAAAAAGAAAAATTACGAGCAGAAGAGGTCCAAAGGACATTCTGGCTTAAGACTAGAGAAAACGGTCCAACTACTAAGAGCTGCTACCAGCAAGATAAAGATGACGTCAAAATGATCACTAACGTTCAATAACCGGAGAAACACTATAAAAAGAAGAAGAAAACTATGTATTTTGTTTCGACATTTATTACGTGATGATTTTTTCAAATCAATTTGATATTGTTTTGTAAAAAGTTGCTTATGAAAAATGGAGCATAAATTAATGGGTAATGCCATATCAAGTGAATAAAAATAATAATTATACACACGTGTGGCGGTCCTGCTGAAGCACGCACGTATATTCCATACAAATGGCGCGCTCCAGGTGCTAAGTCATCTCCCAAAACATTTTAAAAAATGACCAAGAACAAGGGAGGTGTTCTAGGACAGGAGACAAGCGGCGCCGCTCGATTGCAGTGTGTCGTTGTCACCAAATCCAGCGGGCTTCCGCTACGCACTTAGACAGTCCTTTCGTCATATAGTGCGTTATATTTGTAACATTTCACTTGAAGCGAAAATGCAATAATGAAATTCTGGCAAAGAGTGACATTCTCACAATCGATAACTGATTTTGAAAGCATGTTTGCGTGTTTTGGAAGCATTTATCAAATGCATATTTATTTTGAAATCTCCGCTCTGACTTTAAAATCAAATAGGAAAATGTTGATTGAAATTTTAAATTTTGGATAGTGGCGTTTCTGCTTCTTATTTTGTCAATAAAAAATGAAAACTTGATTCAAGTTTTTTTTAAATCTCCGGTTAACGTTACCATCTAGTTGATGCTATTTAAAAACAAACAGGTCCTATCGTGGTGGAATTTACGGACGTTCACAATTTTCTGGTTTATTTTCTAAGATATATTGCCATGTTTTTAAGATTTTTCTGGCCGACGTTGCAGTGAAATCCAAAACATCGACCAAAAAGGTCGCAGAAACACACCCCAAATATCAAACCAGGAGATTAATTGGACGTATCAATATATAGATATTCAGCCTGTCCATTCGCGTTGATTACACGGAGACAACTAGTTTATAAATAATGTGTGATTTTTGTTTGCCTATTTCTCCAGCCCTCCACGTAAACAACCCTTCGGAGGCGAGCAGGGTAGCACCAGGAGACGAGAAGTGCGCTGGTGATGGAGCGGCGAGACGAATGTGGACGAGGAAGAGGGAGAAAGTTGTCAAAGTAGGGCAGGAGGCATAATCGATCGGGGGGGCGGCCTACTACACACTTTGAGACTTTCTATCATTGTTTGTGTAGGCTACCCCCGCCCGGCCACCGCCCCCAGCATCCCACACCCGCCGCCCCCCAGACCCTCGAAATCTCTGACAGTAATCGATACATCTCAATGCCCTCGTGTGTGTGGACACAGTGCCATGTGAAACGGAGTGCCATTGTTATTTTTGATGTGTGCAGAAATCTAAGAGTATAATAAATAATTTCGTTATCTATCTATCCGTAAATTTATGTATCGCCCATGAATTCGATTAAATTCACGGCTAAAAAATAAATTATACAGCCGAAAATGGGGCTTGAACCCCGGGCCAGCAAACCCGAACCGGTCGCAACTTAACAACGTTGCTACCGCCGAGCCTGCGGCAAACAGGGACAAATGCAGAATGTGGCATTGGGAGCTGTCAAATCAGACATTTTATATATACGATACGCAAACTATAGACAATTATTCAATGATTTCCATAGATACGTATAAAATTTCAAAGGAAAAGGCCGATTTGTCAAACATACTAAGAAAATAATTGCGATTTTTAAATAATTTAATATAAGAGTGCCGGATTATTCTATGACATTTTTGGAATCAGGACACTCAATTATACCGGAAAATGTGTGAACATTAAAAATAGCTCCCAACGCCATATTCTGCATTACACTCGTCAAACATACAGTACATGTAAGATAAAGCAAAAACGCGAACCATTACAATATAATTTTTCACTTGAAAAAAAAGATTTCAGCACTTTTAAATATAGAGGTAACATTGCCAGCTGTGAAATCTATGTATACATTCATTTAGTTCCTGAGAATGGACTAGTATACATGGTATATTAAAATATAAAAATATATTTTATTTATAAAATAAATATATTGCACGATTTCATGAAAGTTAAATGAATTAAAATATTTTGAATATGAATAAATTAATTGAAAATATTTAACGGTGTAAAATCCCAGAATTGATATAATGAATTTAGAGATAAATTATATAAGGTAGTTGGATTATCGCAACCCAATAACTGTATTTCGAAAATTGTTCAAAACAGTAATAATGTGAAGGTAATAAAATTTATGTGGTAATATTGTGCTATTTAATTACAACCAAATTATTAATTTGCTATGCTCGCACATATTATCGTAAGCATATGAATTTCTATACAAATAACACATGTATTTAAGTATTTTAATCTTGAAAATAATAAATATTACTGTGATACCGAACAACGACGTTTTATATTAAAAATTATTTAATGCTTTTATGCATTTAAATTGATTGATTGAAATGTTGACGTTATATGACGTGTTTGTTCTGAAATTATCTGTTTTGTTATTATTAAAAGACAACAAAGAAAAATTTTCAGGAGATCATATTTATTTTAGCTGCTTTGCTATGCTACATAAAATGGCGGAGTAAATAAAGAAATGACAGGTGAAAGGTTTGTGCATTGCATACTTAAAGCTGCGAAAAATAGCAATATACGAATTAATATAAAACTTGGTGTATCCCGTTACAAAAGTTGGTAAACATGTCGGAAAAAGTAAAAAAACAAAAAACAAAGTTTTTATATAAGATGTCGCGGACGTTACACGAAGTCACAGACAGACAGATGGACAGACAGACAATGAAATTATTATTATTGCGATTAAAAGCTGTGTTCATGTATGTGTAGTGATATATGTAGGGGTGTAGAGTAACGTGTGGTAAGTAAGTAAATAATCAAAAGACAGCAATCAAAGATGTTCACGGTTATTACTAGTACGGCGATTACACTATAAATGTTACAAGTTAGTTGAGGTAACAAAACAAAACGCGTGCAAATGACTCGGAGACCGAATCGAAGAGTGGGGATCAAGTTGTTGTTGTCAATCCACTTAAGCGTACAGATATTGTATAGAAACTCTGCGGTGCAAAAATCGCCTGGAATTCGACACTTTCAGAAAAAAATTAAATTCTCGGAAACTGGGTGATGGTTTGTGATCGTAATTTACTTAAAAACTAAAAATTCCATCGTTTTGTCAATATTGTAGAAAAACAGCACAGACACAACAAGACGCTTTAAAAAACAGTAGACTGCTCTTTATCCTTTTCTCAACAAAAATTTATTTTGTTTAAAATATTACATTTTTCAAATCTCAAACAAATTAAATATAAAAAAAGTAGGTACCTACCTATGTATCACTTCTAAACTATCCGAAATTTAAAAAAAATGGAACATTTTAAATGTTCTGATTTTCCCTACATTATAGGTATATCCCTACATTGAATCATTATCTTCTATCTATAGATAGAAGGCATAGCATCATATTTCAGCTGCTAGGCTTGTTTATAAATAGTTTTAGTTCTTATCATATTTTATAAATATAATTTTGGCCGCAACAGACATCGGCATACATAAAATAAGCAGCGTATCGCTTCTCACAGCACGACCGTAAAAGTAAAAAGAATGTAGAACTGCTTGAACACGAAGAAGCGTGAAACGAACCAGCCCCAAGAACTGACAACTTAAGAGGTTTCCGCAGATTACCGATCTCTTTTCTACGTCGGCAAGATTGAAAACCATGGAAGGATTTCGCCGCATGGCGGGTATAAAGTTGAAAACTAATTTGTATTAAACAACTTCACGATGTAAAAACTTTTGTAACGTGATTCATTCCATATTTAAATTTATCTATTTAAATTCGGACGCGGGTTCGAACCTCACTCCAGACCAGCAAGTTAGTCCTATTTTCATAGCGAAAGCGTGTAACTTAGTTCGAAAATAGTAAGAATTGATGTGACACGTATTTTGTGTTCGCATCTGTATTTTAAAAATAATAAACCTAACGCGCCTTGATAAGTTTTTAAGATTTTTTTTTTGTAATGATGTCGGAAAATCAATGGCGTAAATGGGGGGGAAAAGGGCAGCCGTGCGTTGGACAAAGTCGAAAGACTACAACGAAATACGGCCCTTGATCGAAAAGCGCCCAACTTGACTCCAAAGGCAGTGAATTTGATTTTTTCTCGTGTCAAAAAGATTTGACGCGAAATCAATAAACTCCTTTGAGATCGGCATCCGCTAAATGATTTTCCTCTCGCAATATGCACAGAAGTAACGAAAAAGCGGTCCATTTCGGGCATGTATTTTCGGCAAAGTTGTAACGGTTTTTTCACCGTACAGCAAATATTTTTATTATAGAAAATATTATTCTGGCTTTTTAATTACTCTTGTGATGTTTTTTTTCATCACAAATATAGTTTTATTCCATCCATTTCGATGATTTAATTTCAAATTACAATCGATCATGGATATAAACAAAAACCCAATTAAAATAAGAAACCAAAAATATTGTCACCAAGTCGTGACTGTGGGAGGCAAAAAAACACTAAATATGAATTAAATTTTTATTCAATACGAAAAATCACAAAATATTAATCGGAGAACTGTCCTCAAATAACACAATTAATATATCTAGAATATTTCGCACAGTATTTCGCGTTAATTATCACTCCTGAAGACATGTCTCACATAGTAATGTTAAGCTTAAATCAAACAAGAAAACTTTTCACACGTCGGTAGGTACTCGCGCCGAATATCTGTTGCTTCGTCACACGCATTGGCCACATTGCTTTGTCAGTGGTTTCTGCAGTGCTAGCCTGCTGTCAGTAATGTATAAAGAATATTATTGAAAATCTCACGAGACTATTCATCATAAAAGCATCATAAAGTGGATCGATTTTCTCCATTTTTAAAACATCGTAGGTTATTATTTATTAAATTATTAAATAATTTATGTAATGTCATTTTAATAAGATATTAATTAATAATAATAAATAATTAGAAAATATGTAACCTGATTAATAAATTTTAATTTGATATATTTCGGTACAAAAACGTAATAAAAAACGCAAGAGAGGATATGAGAAAAAATTGTGAAATTTGCTCACTTTGCAACATGATCACCTTAAGAGATCTGGTGATATTTTTTGATAAACATTACTTTCATCTCACGTTTTATTAGTTTATCTAATTAGACATAAACAAAAATATTTCATTCAAAATGGAAAGATAACAACATCTACACTACACATTTCAAACTCAATCCAATAGAAAAGCGTACTCGGCCTGCTCTAGCAACGAGCATATAATATTTAATGTATCAAAGTAAAGCGATCATGTACAAATCGGCAAATGTCTGCATAGCGATTAAGTGTATAAACAAACAAGAAAAAATATTCATAACAATTAATTAATTTATTTATTTAAATATACGGCACAGAAGTACCTTTTACATAATAATATATACCTACAAGAAATTCAAAGGGTAAAACAGCAAAAAATTACAGAATTGACAATATAGTACAGATAGTTGTTAAACTTTAAAGTTATAACAGTAATTAAGAAAAAGGAGGTGTGAAATAGGTATATAAGTTAACATAATTTTAAAAAAAATGCTACACCTTGGAGTTCATTTTGGATCGTTTGGAAGATTGCTTGTTTGAAAGGAACATTGTCGGCATTGGTGAGTCGAGCGATGATAATAGTGGATGAAGAAGGAGCAAGAGCTCCTTCTTCATTATTACAGTCCATAAATAAAATTGTTCTCTTACTACCCTCTTTCTTTCCCTGATTCCTGCCAATTCCACCCCCAATCCTTTTCGCGATCCCGGCGATTTGCGTCGGCAACAATAACAATTACAAAGTGGGAGAACATCGGGTGATAATGATGATAAAGCTTGTAAAGGACGCTCGCGGTCGACAAATACTATATTTTTTCACACTTGAATGGACCGACATCTCTGACAAAATCTGACATTAGAACTTTGATCCGTAAACCGCATTGTTAACCTCTCGATGTGATATTTATCGAAAGTCCTTTTGATCATCTATTTGAATGTCAAGTATGTTTCTGTTTTGTTCGTTATCGATGACCACTACATTACTACTCGAACAGCCGTTTAAGCCACAAGTACTGTAAGCGCTATTTTTAGAATGTCAAAGTTCAAACAATTATTTGCCGACATTAAAAAGATCCTCGTTGAAGACGTCATATCTAAAAATATACCGACTTTTTAAATACGAACTGAAATAAATTATTGTGATTTTCAATCTCATTTTCCTTGTGGCGGCTACGTGGGAGTGACATGCCTTTGGGATTTAAAATATTCGAAACACTATTTTTATTTTATTAATTTTAAAACTTAACATTTTAATTCACAAGAAAATAAATAACATCTACAATTTCCCTTTAAATGCGTCTAAAAAATAATAATTTCAAAAACTCAATTTTAAAATAGATACAAACAAAAAATTCTATACCTCTAAAAAAACACATTTTACAACACAAAATTGTGTAATATAGAGTAAAAAAATAAAACACATTTTTTTATTAAATTTTGGTACATGAACGTCTACTATACAAGTTATTTAAACCTTTAATAATCCACAAAACTAAAGAATCTTGTATTAATTGATTATTTTTTCTTAGTTTCTGAATCTTTATAATCTTTCTGATAAATCACCATTAATTTATCAAGTTCTTGACTTAATTCATCTATTGACTATATCATTCGCATCGATAATTTTGTCCCTTAAATTGATTTACTAATGAACAATCCTCTTTTAACGATTAATAAATCTTCAGTTACAGACAGTTTTACAGCTTAATCCATCAATTTATCTACATATGCTAAACTCTTTATCACATGCCTCGATCATTTCCCTTACATCTGCATATTTAAGATATTTTTATCCATTATCTTCAGGGTGTACAATGATCGTCTCAACTAATAACTTTTAAATTCAGCGATCTAAGATTTTTTAATGTAAGATTCTGGCGAGCAAAACTAAAGATGATGCAGGTAATGATTCATCCTTCTACTAGTGTGTACCTACACGGTAGAAATCTTGGTTTCATTAATATTTAAAAAAAAAACGCTCTATCCCTACTAAATTCGACTTAATCTTGTATCAAAAGTTTACAATTTTTTTTTTTGAAAATAAAAAATTATCAAAAAACTTATGACCCGTGAGTAAGGAAACCGCAAATAACGAGGATTACTGTATATACATATAAGATATAACACCAGAAATAGAAATAGAATAAGATTACCATATAAGAAAAAAGTATATACACAGAATTGTCTAATGTACAGAGGTGTAAAAATAAACGATGAGATGCCAGAAAACATGAAGATTATAAATAAGATGAATAAATTCTAAAACAAATGTCTTAATTATTGTAAAAATAATATAGAATTGTAGAGCATTAGATGTATTATTAATTATAGATTATACCATAGATTATATTAGATGTTAATCTAAATAAATACGTTATTATGGATAGTATATTAGTAATAGATTTAAGAATATAAAGCTTTAAATACTAGTTAATATACAAACTATAATATCAACTAACTTAAGAAATAAAAAAATAAAAAATAAAATATTGTAACGAACGAAATAGTAAGAGAAATAATTGTGCACTATCAGAGCCTCGCGAGGTTAACAACACGGTCGTAATTTCTCGTGCACTCTGTGACATTCTGGGACATACAACACTCTGGAATTAGCTACAATATTTTAGGGACGTCTAGAGTAGACGAAAAGACACTGTTAATGTCTGGAATGATCGAAAAGCCAACGTGTTTCCTATAAAATGCGAGGCCGAGTCACCGAAATGATTTATTTTTAAGTTTGAACCGGCACGATCTTAGCGACAAACCGTTGCTATATATATGTGTGGCCAGCTTAGGTATAAACCATGCGATGGTAAAATAAACAAAGTTCTTTTTGTACGTGCGATATTGAATGGAGTTTTCTAGAAAGTGTTAACAAGCGATAATAAAGTGTTCACAGACGAATGATTCATTGCTAAGTAGTGTGAATTATAGATAAGTGTTTGAATTTAATATGTTTCCAGTGACTTTGTGAATTAATTTAAAAAATCAGTAAATCGTATTATTATAGTAATATGTCCAGTGTTTTCATTTGCCTTCACAGGCAAATTCAAAATTCATACCTGGTTTACAAAAACTTAGGTTAGGTGAACCCATCTTGGAATTCAAAAGTCGTAATCAGGGCGCAAACATATATGGGATATTAAAATATATGGTATATATTTAATTTAAAGAAATTAGAAACTCGTCATTCTTCAGAATAAGCCAGAACACTAAAAATGTTACTTTTATCCAACCCCAAGGTTGTGTTGCACATATAATACTCGTATATATTGTGCTGACCCTAACATTGATGCTGATATTCTTGCAGATTTCTTATCATCGTTCAAAAATTCACTCATACACAACATCCATTTTATAAACGAAGATCTGAACCTATAGATCTGTTAAATCAATTATTTATTTACATATTCTTGTATGATCGCACTACATTCAAACACTAAATATAAAATAGATGTAAAATGTACATAAATATAAAAATACATGTTTCTTAAGCGTGCCGAAGACACTTGTAATTGGGGTAATGGGCATAGTCTTCATTTATAATATTTTATTATTAGAGTATCATGTACCTATTATCCTGTTAGTTTCTCTTATAAATATTAAAAAAAAAAATGGTGGCGATGCATTTACGCGATCAACAACCATTACCACACGCCATTAAAATCACATAAAAGCAAATGGCGTAATGGCAATTTCATGTACACCACAGCATTAAAAAGGATTTAATTTTATTATTTATAGCGATGACATTTTATGAATATTCAATATCAACCTGATATCAAAACCATCGGTGTAAAATACAAGGTGTTTCAAAAAGAACAGGTTGATTTTATACTAATATTTAAAGCATTAACATTGTGGTTAAAGATTTTAACAGAATGTTAGTTAACTAAGTAAAATCCACTACCAGATTTAAGATCTACCAGTTTCGAGACGTACCCGTCTCTTCGTCAGGACCAACACTATACTACTATATTCACAACATTATACACCACAACCATAGCACATTCTTATTGAGAAGTTGACATTCCAGAGCAAAGTTCCGTGAATTTTTAAAATCAAATTTATTAATCAATGAGAAAAGATCTTAGAAAAATCAAACCAACCAAAAAATCAATCGAAAAATATGTAGGTACCGGGATTCAAACCACGGATCTCCTCTTGTCCGAGGCAGGCGCGTTAACCAATTACGCCATAGTGACCTCGTACATTTCCGTCAGTAAAATTCCCTGAAATATTTAGAACATCCCAGAAAAATGTCCAAAATATGTATCAAAAAATCCCCAAAGTATGTCCTTTATATCTCTGTCATCTGTCAAATATGTGGGAGAAAAAAAATCCCAAAAATATTAAGGTAAATAAATACTAAATAAAAAAAACAATACACGAGAGATGCTTTATATGAACTATATGGATCTGTTAAAATTCGACTCATGAATTTTCGTTGCATTTATATATAGCGTCATCAGAAGAGTGCCCTGACGCCATTAGGGTCAAGGGCGCACTGATTATTTCTTGCGCTGTCGCAGATTGTATGGGCTGCGTGGAGGTGCGTTTCTTCTTTCTTGCTAGTTGTAAAATATCCGATGTTTTAATACCTCAATATAAACCTAAAATCTTTAATCCTCAGAAATATCGGGCAACTCAAATCTACCTGCTTTCTTTCAGACATCCTCTATATTTCATTTAATAATCACGAACAACTTTTGTACAGGGATGAGGCGAACCATTAGAGATCGTTACGGACAGGTTTCGGTTAGTAATTTCATCAAAATATCATTAAAATTATTAAATTTGTTATCCATTTCGGTTGGTATTGAAAACTGTTTGTTTAATATTTGCCTCGGTTCGATGTTATGACTACAAATAATATCGGGGTGCGATAGTTGAAAGTCCGAGACGTGTTTTAACTTTTAAAGAATATTCGGAGGCCGCCATTGCTTGGGATTTTAAAATCATTGTCAAACACTACGTGGAATATATATTGAACAATAATAAATATGACATTTTCCGCAGTAGAAGACACAAAATTTTAGAAAAATACGCTTTTAATATTATTTATTTATCTATAACTTAAATACATAATATATACATACCTAAGGTAGTGAGCCACTTATCTCAGTAGGATGAACATGTTTCGATATGAGTAGCCGTACACCAAAATGATGACAAAATACTTGACATAAATAATGAATAATTAATTATTTATGTAAAGTATTTTGTCATCAATATACATAATGTCGTTAAAAGCAATCATTGGCAACGATTACCCATTTGTTTTTTTTAAGCTGGCAATGGAAAATATTGTTATTAGCGAAATTTAAAATAAATTCAATTTTAATAAATATTATTATTAAATTCTACGGCTTAAGTATTTTTATGTGTTACAGCTGTTTCGGCTTGTAAGGCCATTATCAAACAGTCTTACAAGCCGAAACAGCTGTAACACATAAAAATACTTAACCCGTAGAATTTAATAATAATATCTATTAAAATTTAATTTATTTTAAATTTCGCTAAAAATAAATATGGAGTTCTACAAATTAAATACAAAAACCATAAATAAAAAAAAAGGAAACTATTGTGCATTTCTTACACCATTTGTAGAGCAATCAAAATATAGATTGTAGATATATGTTCAAAAAACAAGTTTACATTTAGTAATCGACTCAAAAAGACCGACAATATTGCCACAAAATGGCATGCTAAAGAGAATTTAAGCACTGCTCGATTTCCTTGTGTATGTCACAACATTATCAAAACATCGTGAACGGTCTATAACAAGCTGGGATGATATGCGGCCTTCGGAAAGAGTCTATAAACATCTAGAAACACCTAGAAATGACGAGCACCTTCTCTTAAATTCTAGAATGATTCCCAATGTGGCCGGTTGTGATAAATCGAAGCGATAAACCAGAGTAAGTAATCTAGCGAAGTACTTACCTAATTTTTGAAAGAAATAAGCGATTAAATTGGATGGAATGTTCTAGCGAATGTAAAATATGTGTTACTACCAAGCGAAAAGTATTTATTTACTAGTGATAATTGTATAATTTAAAGAGTGGCGTTAAGTTTAATAGTGTGAAGAAGTGACTTTGTACATTAAATAGTTAATAAATTAATGATTTAACAATGTTCAATGTTCAATGTTCAAACAGTGGAAACTAATAAGCATTTAAAAATCTCGTTAATTATTTTCTACCGTTTTCATTAATTTCTTTTCAAAAAATTTATCCTGAACGCGCCAAAAAAAGTATAACTTCAAAAAATTCTCCATTGAAAAGTGTATTTAATTTGAAAAATGTCAACTTGAATTATTAATAAATAAAAAAAGTATCCCGTAAAAACCAAGTTTTACAATACTCCCTTTCTCATTTTCAGGCTCCGTGTCTACCATATGCGTCAGATTCTCCATACAACTTACTGATTCGTATGAAAAACCATTAAAAATTTGAAAAAAACAAAATTATGCTAAAATTATTATTTTTTTAACGAAAATGTGATAGATCTTATTGATCGTCGCCACGAGTCTACTTGCAAAGTTTCAGCTCGATTGGATCACGGGAAAAGGGTTAAAAATCGATCCAAAGTTTTTTGTCAGACAAGCAATCAATCAGCCAGACGCCACGAGTTAATATAAAGGGAGTAAAAAAAGGTTAAGGTTAACCCCTTAAAGGTTAAGGTATTAACAAATCAAATATACTGTTGTCGATAACACGTTATTTAAAAATGTGTTCAGTGTTCGATGATAACAAGTATCGAAGTTTGTTATTTCTTTTGAAAATTGTTCGCGAAATGGATTAGTTTTAGATTTGTTGTTTTCGGCTTCTCCCCACAGATGGCCATATTGTATAAATTCACAAGAGCGTAACATCATTCCAAGTTGGTCCATAGCCCCCCAAAAATGTTTCAGTTCACGTAATATTTCTACTATAAGCACTACATTCTCCGGGGAACGAAAGCGAGTATCAAATGGTGGAGAAAACTAGAAAAGTATAACGTATGTGTTAAAATAACATGATGACAGATTTTGAAATAACATTCTATATTGTAGGTACACGTCTACTATTACAGAAAATAACATCATTTCAGTAATAAACTTAATTTTTACGCAAATAATTGCACTTTTTATATACATATTTTTAATTTCGCGCAAAAACGCCCGCAGCTGTCATTTCGTCTACGTCAAGCCACAGTAAACATTGCATTGTGTCTATGGCAACGGTTCAAAGACACGGTGATGGGTACTGAGGCGTAACGTCATTCGCTCTGACCGGTGTTTCAGTTAATATGGCGGATCGCACAATTTTATACTTTTATTTTATTGAAAATCTTGTTAATCTCAAGGTGTACATTAAAAATGTATCATTTTTTAGAATTCTTTCAAAATATTTTCTTCTCTAAAATCACTTATTCCTATACAGTATTAAAGAATAGAAATAACTGATTATTGAGATTGTAAAGATTCTGACGTTTTGATACTTGACATAAATAGGAATTTAAAATAATTTTAAAACGTCAATATTTGTTTATTATTTACTTATTAATTATAAATTAATAAATCACAATTAAAAAAAAATGCAAAATCGATTTTTAATCTCATTGTCACAGAGACATGGGCTATTTATATGGGAAACGTATATGGAAGTGTTTAAAGCGTGGCCCAGGGCTTATGACCTATACGAGATGGCTTAAGTGACAACTTTACATCATGTAACATTCACCAATTCCACTGTTAGAATACCAATTTTTTTAAAGTTGTGTATATGTTCTAAATTTTCTTTCTTTCATATAATCGAATGGACTATGCTAGATACATCTATGGTCTTTCTCATGACATAATATACATAGATTTCGCAGGTGGTAATATATTTTAATGTATATACGATATTCATCCAAATTTTTTGACATAAACACTAGAATACGTCTAAAAATTACTATTCGAAATTTTTTGACCTCTTTTCTTGTCCAGTAAGAGGGACCCACCACCAACTCAGGGCCATTCTACGATCTGCCGTATCGGTCCTACACTTTTGCCATTCAGATTGACATTGTTTTAATGCTAAAGAAGTTTTCTGACGAAACAAAAATATTCGTGCGACGTGGCGAGGAAACTACACAAACCACTTCGACGACCATCTATCGATCAACGTAAAATTCTTTAAAAATATTGAAAAAAACGCTAACTCTGAAGTAGGTACGTTACCTCCATAACTATTAAAATAAGGACATGTCTTATGTATGAAAATATGGTCAAAAAAATATATAAGGCAAGCATCGACAGCAGCAGGAACAGAGGGCCTCTACGAAAAAGCTACTACTACTACTACGACGATCGGATACTACAAATATTAGGGGATGGCCCTGTTAAAAGCCTCGACAACCGTAAAGCATGCATGATAAGATGTATGAATGTTAGCCGAAGCAAAAGTGTTATGCCAAGTTAGAAGAGTGTGGCGTTATATCCTCCCTGCCTATCCCTGCGGAGAAACGGCATGATGGTTAGTTTGTTATAATAATTAAGCCTACCGTAAGGTATCGTGGATTTGCTCTGCTATATATTAACTCATTCAACTTTACAAATAAAGTAAGTGAATATGATTCTCTATGATATGAGAATATGATCTCTAATGACATAACAAAATTCTTAAATCTCGCGTTTTTCTTTCACAAGAAGGCCCAAGAGCGTAGCCATTTTCTTCAAAATCATGTTTAGAAAAATATAAAAATTTATAACGTGCGCATCCCTCGTTTGTCCCCCTAACCCTTCATCCTGGCCGCTAAATTTAGTGTTATGTTTCAACCCTGTTTTCTATCTTACGTTATCTTTACACCCACTCAATTTATAAAATAAGTCTTCTTATTTTATCTGTTCTATTTTTATGGAGATAAATATATATTCCCCGAGGTAATTGAAACGAACTGCTGGGGTTTGTTGGGAAATTATTGAAATATTTATTTATATCTCTTATTTTAGAATTGTGATGTTACGGTATCTATAGGTATTTCGGTTAATAATAATCGGTCAGAGAAAAGACTGAGGTGAAGAATATCAATTAAGATAAATTATAGAGACTCACAGAGACGAAGCTATGAATGCGAGAAAGCTGTCTGGAAGTCTTTTTTATACAATGGCCCAGAGATTACAGCTTGTATGAGCCGGCTTAAGTGATCACTCTACACAGTTAAATATTTAGCAGTTGTATCGTAAGATCATCCACACAATATCAATTTTTTTAAAGTTCTATATATGTTCAAATCTGAGAATCTTAATAATACTTTAAAAATATAGAGGTATCATTACCAGCTGCAGAAATGTATATATACTTTCATGAGAAAAGGCTACAGATGTTTCTAGCATAGTCCGTTCAAATAAATGAAAGATTTTCGGATTTGAACATATTATACAGAACTTTAAAACATTATAATTCAGAATATTTTGAGTTTGTTCAAATCTTTCAGAACAGTGCTGGATTTATGTCATAGAGACATTATTAATCAATTAATTCATTACACACAATAAAGTATATTGCTCTCAAAATTCCGTAAAAAATCAATGTAGATTTTCTCATTAGCGACATCTGTGGGGATTTAGGGGAATGAAAATGGCTTTGTACAGGCCGCATGGAAAAGGTGCTTATTACTCATATATGAAAGCTTTCCACGCAATTTGAACATATATACAACTTCTATCATGGGTGGAAATGGCGAATGTTACGATTGTGTAAAGTGATCACTTAAGCCAACCATAAAAAGATAGGTCATAAGTCCTATTACACCCAAATAACTTCTATACCTACTTTCCCATAATTAATACAGTTTCGTCTCTGTGAGATATCTATAATATACATTAATTGAAACATTATAATGTGTGGATGTTCTTAAGATGGAATTGGTGAACGTTGCATTATGTAAAGTGATTACTTAAGCTAGTTCATACAGATTATAAGCCCTGAGCCATCGTATAAGAGAATTCCATCCAATTTTTTCATACATAACTAGCTTCGTCTCTGTGAGACTTGTGTAATTTTCCTTAATTATGTAATAATATTGACTTGACACGTATTTCGTATTCGCGTTTTTATTCCTTTAAGAAAAATTAATGTAATTTATAAAAATCCACTTTATTTTCACCACTTAGGTATGTATTGAAAATATCAACACGTTTCAGGACCAATGGTCCCCTTAAAAAAGACCTCCACACACGTCTCCCATATTCATAGCTTTGTCTATGTGAGACGTCTATTTATCTTAATTAATTAATCATCCCTCTGGGGACAAAATCCAGCAGGGTAACTGTGTTATTATAACATACTTACACATAAAAATATATTGAAAAATATTATTTACAGGCAATATTTCATGACGTAGGCACTTATATTTGATACACAAAGAATATTCTTGAGTGGTATTCAATAAACGAAAAACGACACTAAAGTCGCCCAAAGGATTTCCAAAGCTGAAAAATTATGGGAATAGTAAGTGTTTTAAATCAAAGGTCGTTGGAGGAACAGTCAAGAGGAGAGCTTGGTTCAACAAACTAAGTAAAGTGGTTGGTCGCAGTAAGACCTGACATAGAAAATTAAAGCAATTAAAAATCCAATCAATGTTTTAGTCCCTCAATGTAGTAGTATCGTCCGAGCGCCAGCACGATGTGACATTCTTTAATATATTTTATGGCCGAAGACCGACTGTTGACTGATAAAAAAACTGTGTCGCCCAAAATATCAAAAGAATTTTAAGAAGCAAACAAAAAAATGCAAACTGTATGGCTGCAAACTTCTATCAAGGACACCGCCAAAAATGCGGCAATTTAAAGAAGGGTGGAAGGAAGTTCAAGAATACCTTGCTTAGACGTCGATGCAGAACTCCTTTTTTTTTTATTAAATTTATTTGGTAAATGTACAAACTTAAGAGTGTATTCAATATACTATAATTAATACATATTTATATTACACGCTTACCCACTTTTAAATGAGAATTTATTCTCGTGTTCAAAAGTGGGGGCGTTGTCATATATGTATATATCAATTATTAATGAAATCGTTAGTGTAATACATTAGATTAAGGGGTTACGTGTAGTCAGAGGCGCAAAAAAATAGACATTTTCAAAAAATTTTTTTGAACGGTTGTTTAATGTTTTGATTCAATACATAATACCAACGTTTTACACTATATTTTAAGTAACTATAGCGAAAATTTCAAATAAAATTATTAATACTAGACCAAGATAGAATCTCGATTCTTGACCCCTGTTTTGCAAGTAGTGCCTCGCGGTGTCCATCAGTGCTTCTTAGTGGTTTATCTAAATTTAATGAAACAAAAATAAATTAGTAGTTTAATAGTTTATCTTGTGCTTAATCGAAGCTTTTTTATTTTTTTTCAAATTTAGCAAAATGGCGGTCTTTGAAAGTTTAATTGTGAATTTTGAGGCAAAAAATCACTCATTTATTATTTATAAAAAAAAAAGTTTAAGTCAAAAAAAAAATTCTTCGATTAAGCACAAGTTTTTAATGCCTAAAATATGATGTTTAAATTTCATTTAAATCTGTCGAGTAGTTTTTAAAATATCGTGGACACCGCTTTTGAAAACGTTATTTTGAGAAAAACGCGTTTAAAGTTTTATGCATAAATAATTAATACAAATACAATTTAAAAAATTACTTACGTAGAGTCGTCTATTTCTGGTACATAAAATACATCTTCTGCCGATGTGTAAGCCTCCAAGATGTCGATTTTTTTTTATCTACGTCTCATTTTGCCTTCTCGTGACCTGATTTGCACGTTGGTCAGCAATCTTTATGCGCTCTATATCGAGTTTTTCAGCATACCGGTGTCCATGATTTAATCTTATGCATTAGCAATCATTAATATTTCTTGCATACCTTCATAACGTCTCATTTTAAAATTTTGAAAATGATTATAATACACGCACAACTACTTATCGACTGCTGGGTTTCACTGCCATTGAAGTACTAACACCAAATCAATTTCAGTTAGCCTAAAGGGTCTTATATCTAAAAGTAGAAGTGTAAAAGAAATTTCATACATTATTTTTAGAATTAATCAGGTAATAACCGCGTTCCGTAGCAGTCGCCCTTTTTTCAGCCCGGCCGGCCTCTAGTACCGTCCGCGTGTCAGTACGGGCGGCAGCAGAGGGCCCTACAGTTATCGTTGGATATCTTTAAAACTAGTAACCGGATCGAGTCGATATTTTCACACAATATTTTTGAAACATTTTTTTTTAAGAAAATACCAAAAAAAAATTTTCGATTTTTTAAAAATCCTGACTACACGCAACCCCTTAAATAAGATACAGACAAAGAAACATTAGATAAAGTTATAAAAATTAAGTCATTAAATTAAGTAAGTAAGATATAAACAACACAAGAATACAAAAATGTAAAACATTAGATTAAGTAAATAAGATATACACAAGGAAACATTAAAGAAAGTTATAAAAATTAATAATTAAGAAGGTATTGTAATAACATTTAAAAGTATATATAGATTTTTTTTTTAGTTGATTTTTTTTCAATAAATAAGTGGTATAAACAAAGTTAACTTATATTAATTATATATAGATTGTTTTTGATAAGATTTTTTCATTATGTTATTTTCAATTTAGTCTTGAATTTTCTATAATTTTTTTCCGTCTTCATTTCATTGGGAAGAGCATTAAAGAATGGTACTCCTTGATAGGAGAAATGGTGTTGGGCTGTGCTAGTATTACATTTAGGTATCAAAATATTTCCAGCTGATCTCGGTCTATTACTAAAACATCCAAATGTACTATTATTGATATACATTTTGTGAATTTGAAGTATCGAAAATGTTTTATAGATTTGATTAATATTTGGGACGTTAAAAATATTGGAAAGTTCCCTTGTTGGGAATATTGAGGGTTTCCTTCTTAAAATGCACAGAAATATCATGGATCGAAATAAGCGACGACCTGTCATCCTTGCCATTACCCCCAAAAATTTTCGCAGTTTGAGTATCTATATATGTCGGTAAGGTTCTAGTGTTGGTATGTGGATTTATCTGTGCATGCATGCACAGAAAAATTTCTCACTTGAGAGGAAATATATCACCTCGTAAGTTCACCTCCAATGTAGTCATTAAACTGCTCAAAATTTAAACAAAAGTTGTCAAAACCTGCAAAAACATAGTCATTTATAAAGTTTCTTCCGTAGTTTATATTCCAGTACTCTGACTGGAAAATACTGCTCTTACTGATACTGTTCTTCATCTCCTCGGGACACTAAAATTATACGCAAGTCAAAAAATTTCGTTACACTGAAAAATTCGTATAAAGAGTGAGCGTACAGTGAGGTACGAGTACACAGGTAACCTGCATTTTACGCAACAATTATAAAATAATCGCCAGGTGGCCGGGTTTAAAGCCGAAATCTAATTTCGCCACATCCTTTGTGGAAATAACATTTATTTAATTAAACTGATCATCTGAATTAATTGTTCTGTTCCAATTTGATTCTATAATTCTTGCGTAATTAATTATTTTTATTCCTTTTTGACGAGTCTTTGCAAAGTGCTGGATTTGAATACCAAAAACTTTACTTAAACGAACATTAAAATATAAAATCATGGCTGAATTGTGTTTTTAGAAGTACTTAATTGATTTAAGAATCTAAAATTGATGATTTTAAGTAAAACCTAGTCATTAATACTAAAATATAATATCCTAAGTTGCAGAAAATAAAAAGAGAAAAGCAATGGCGATTTTAAAGTGAGGGAATGTTAAGAAAAATCAAGTGATTAATAGTGTTTTTAGGTTTTCACTGCCGTTGAGAATTTTCTGATTTGAGTTTTCTGGGATTTTCTGCCGTGTTTCTACGATCGTAGACATAGCGAGAAATATTTTCTGTACTCAACGCCATCTTTGATAAATTTGTGTTAATAAATTAACCCTGTTAATTGTGAGTTAAATTCTCACTCTGTTAATCTACCTATCCTGCTCTTGCTGAAATATCACAATAAACGTCACGTGTCAATACAAAGAATCTGTTTCTGGATCTTTTTCATCTCGCTAACAGGACCCGCTAAACCCCTAACAAAAATAGTTTACTCAAAACCTAAACAAAATATGTTGAAATATGTTGAAGCCGTGTTTTTGATATCCAGAACAAGGTTAATTACAGTTTTTATCATAGTGAGTAAAAATAATACTAATTATAGAGGCAATTGTGATGATGACGATAAATAAGTGAAGATATTTGGGTCCACGAACGGTATGCCTAAAATTGAAAATTAATGACTCTTAATGATATTCAATATTTCTTGTGAAGATTTTCGAGAAATGTATTGCTGCTAATGGATACTGTTCAGTTAGTTAGCCTAACAGAAAATTATTAAATGAACTTTTCGATGAACTGAAGATATTTTTGTCTGATTTTTCTCAATGTCATATCTTAGCATAATTCATTAAATTTTCTGTATTTTATTAAGATTATGCACGAACTACGATAAAATTGTCTAGACATACGTCATAAAATCGAAATCAAGTAATTATATTGGAATGAATCCAAATAATAGTTCGGGCCCGGTGTGGATTACGACGTCATAATTCATAACATGATCGGTTATTATTAGAATGTATTGTCAGATAGCAGCAGTATAAAATAATTATGCGTATTTTGAATCCAATATAAAATCAATTTTCCCAATATTTTTATGAACTATCGGTGATGAGACTGGATTAAAAGAGCGTGACAATTGAAACAAATATGTAAAATTAAAAAAATCAACACTCGATTTTAAATTTTGAATGCTTTATCATCCAAAAACAGGACAATCGTTTAAGCAGTTTATTCCATAATCAACTGATAAACATACAACATTTTAGTGAGTTGATATACAAAAATTATTTGGTGAGATTATGGTAAATAACATAGCAGTCAATAGTTTTACAAATACAACATCTAATTGGGTAATTAACTGTTAACTCTAAAATATCATAATATGGGGAGTAACGAAGATAATTAAATAAATAAAAACAATATAAGATTGAAGTAAGGTGATTAAAACTAAAGACTTTCCCGAAATAATAACAAAGATAATACAATAAGTGCAGGTAACATTTGATTTTGAGTGAAGCAACAAAAAAAATACAGGTATAAATGATTGCTAGGAAAACAATGTTGTATAATGTAATTTTTATGTATACCTAGACATCCTATAATTATGTAATGTTAAAAATATTTAATAGTGGAGAATAGCAGATAAAAATTTGTTCATTAATTTAATTATTATTAAAACTTTTATTTCTTTCTAATTGCTCTTATATATTTAGTTGAAGTTCTTTATTGTAAAAACGTAAGGAAATTTGTTTATTGTACGGGCATTATCCTTGGCTTTACCCAACCGAGTTCCTCCAGGGTATGCTTGGCTACAATAGTTTAGAGACTAGAAGAAATGTGTATTACTTAGAAGAAATCTGATTACGCATTTTTATCGATTGTTGCGCGGTATGATCGATAATCCTGAAATTATGCGGAGCATTTGTTTGTATGTTCCCGATAATTACCTAAGACAACGCTTAGATTGTTTCACATTCCAATATACAGGACCAATCTGCCGATGGTTATGCCTGTTGGAAGAGCTACTGTTATGCTGAACACTATTACTCTGGATATTGATCTGTTCCAAGTCTCTGAGAGGGTTTTCCGAAGTTTGTATACGTTTGATATTTTGTTGTTTGTTATTTTCTCACTTGTTAATAATATTTACAAATTAAACATGTGTTTGTAATGTTATATTAAAAATAAATAAATTGAATTGAATTGAAAAAAATAAATGATTGTACCTCATCTCGCCGATACAGATACAGGGCATCTTGGCTGAAAAATCTAAGGCCATGTTTCAATAAATCAACCGTCCAGCTATTTGAAGCTGCGGCTATCAACATTTTCATCGCCAGCATGATCGCCAAGTCCAATAACCAGACAAGATGAATGCGAATAGAATTTTCTGGCTGCCTGGAACTCTTTATCACATACACGTCGAACGTTGCATTTAGAACATCAGCCATCTGCTACAGTCTCCGAAAAAATCTTTCGAAATTTTTTCCAAAACTTACAACATTTCTCCTCAGATAAGCGGTAACGTTTGCGGTAATATGTTACGCTAAATCCGAGTTTTTATCACGCAAAAAGTGTGACGATCTACGTTTTTTTTGTTTGCGACCTCCGAAACCTTGCGAAGGGTCGTTCGCTTGCCAATTGGCGAAACAAAGTAACAAGTACGCTCTAAGGGAGAAAAACTCGGCAACAACTTCATTCGAAACGCTGTCCTCGAAATGAAATATACTCCAAAATATTACACAAATATTTTTATGATGAAAAACTTTCGGTTGGATTTTTATTTTCTGCTTAAAAAGGTTTTAACGTCGCCTCGTACCGGGTAATTCAGTGAAAAGTTACGGTTTATGGCTACTTATTATATTTAGAAAGAACTCATTGCTTGTATCGTACCACCAATATTTTACAAGTTAGATTAAAATATATATTTTTATATTTATTTACCTTTAATTGTCTGTTTGTTTGTCTTCAAATTAAATAATCGAGATATCAAGACTTCCCAACTAGATAGAGCTTTTGCAGTATTCAACTATTTCTATAATTACTTGTTCGATTTTCTGAAATATACAGGACTTGAAAAAAATGAAGAAAAATAAAGATTTGTAGCAACAGGAGTGAAAAGACCGTCACAGGGTGTAGATTTTTTTGATTTTTTTTAAATACCTATTATTTTTAAAACATATGACTCAGATTTTTTAAAATATTTTTCTGATAACTATTATGACTTGGCCTATCACCCGATTTCGGCTTGACGTCGAGATAGGGACCCTCTGTAAAATGAATTTTAATATTTGGTGTGTATGAAGAATAGAACATCAATATTGCAAAAATAGACACTCGTTTGACTAAATATTTATTATAATTAATATAAAAAATATATATATATATATGTTTATTATTTTAATAATACCTATTTAACCTGACCAGATAGTCAAAATACAATATTATTGGTGTTTTAATTACACAATGATATAATTGTATTCATCTACGAAGTAAATTGATAAAAGCATGTCCTAATTTTTTTCGAATTGCTCATGCAATGCCTTAACTGGCCACGAGACCCAATTGCCAAAGCAATTTGAAAAACTTTCTTTATTATTTTGACTTGTGTACTTTCACTTGCTCCCGGAGCTTTTCTCCAGTGAAAATATACTTCCACACGTAAACGCAGCACCCTTTCATTCTACTTTCCCAACACACCTCCCTAAATCTACAGTTAAAAAAAAAAGACTTTTGAAATTTAAAACCCCTTAAAAAAATTCTTACCACTGCACTGAGTAACCCTATACTCAGAGCGACCTTTTAAACGAGAAAATGCTGTGGAAATTTTTTTCTTCCACCACCATTTGCTTGATATATTATTATATCTTTGAACATTAAAAATATTAATATGCATTGCTGAAAATGTAACTTTTTAATTCTGAAAACGAAAAAGTTTCGTGTGTCGCGAAATAAGTTTTTGAATTATCTCGCCGTAATGGTGAAAGTAATTTATACAATTCTAACGGCGTAAATGAAAAATTGTTCTTGAGCCCGAATTATAATAATGTGGTTGTTAGTTTGGCTACATACTTGTAGAAAAGACAAAAAGATTTGTATATTTCAAATAAATTCTCAGAAAGTGATGATTGGTTTTGCAAAATATCTGTGTGAGAAAATTACTTTCCGAGATAATCAATTTTATTTTTAATGAAACAAAATAAATGAAAATATAATTGATTTTACTCCCTTTCTTTTAACTCGTGGCGTCTGCTCAATTACTTGCTTGACGAAAAAACCTTTGATCGATTTTTAACCTTTTTCCCGTAATTCAATCAAGCTGAAACTTTGCAAGCAGACTCGTGGCGACGATAAAAATGATCTATCAAATTTTTGTTAGTAAAATTAATAATTATAGTATAATTTTGGATTTTTAGAAATATTAATGGTTTTTTCATATCGGAATCTATATGAGTAATTAGCTCGACGCGTGTATAGACACGAAAGCTGATTCAAAGCGAAAGGGAGTATTGTAAAAACTTGGTTTTTATGTGTTAGTTTTTTTTTTGCTTTTAATACTTATTTTGTAAACGTCATCATTATTTGTGCTATTTGAAATATGCTTTTTTGATATTAATATTTATTCATTCATTTATTTTGGTATTCATAGTGAGCAAAAAATCTTCTTTATCCAAAACATTCTTCGATATTCGACTCGTTATCGAGCCCCTTCGAAGCGTGAATTGTTGTTAGCATTTAAAATACAGCCGTCCCTTTTCGCAACGTGGAAAATCACATCCGCGAAAGCAAACAATCTATCCGTCCGTCTCCCTCGCACCAGTTGTAATATTCTCGTTTATTTTCTTATTTGATTGGAGCACAACAGATGTTGCCAGAGAGGCGTTTAAATCAAATATTAATTATTATTGCAGAATATTCAACAAATCGTTTTGTTGACGTCACAACAGTTCGGTGTAATGTTGTGCCATCTGACAGTAGCTCAGGGCGATAATAGAACAAGTCAAACTCAAAATCAATAACCGTTTGAAGTTCCACAGGGATTCGTTCCAAGACTATTTAATTTGAAATATAGATAATTAGATTTTAATTATCCACTTTTCCTTTTCTTCACATTTACAAAATAATGTTGCATACTAATAAATTTATCTTGCTACCAAAGAATTTTTTTCGTAAAAACCAGATTCGCTTGTGTTTCTTTTTGGGTTTAAAAAAGTTTATACTGTTAATTATCAATTGTTTGAATGAAAAAATATTAAATGTGTCTTCATATGAATAAACGATGCAGATATATTTTAAAATAACAGTGGCATATTAAATGTTCCTTAAATGCCATATTCAAATTTTCAAAATTTTTCTGTGTAACTTTGTGATTGGCCTTTTTAAATTAAATTTAAAAAAATGATAATTCTGTGTCTTTCACTCCTTGTTTTTTAAAATTGATATAACGTTTTTTATGCTGTCGCATCATCTTCAACTTATCCTTAATTTAAATATTTAGAAAGTGGGGGGGGAATAATAGAGTTGGGTGGGTGTAGGGGCGTGGTCACCTAGCGTAGAAGAGGGTACGAAAGAGAACGTGTTTGAATATAAATTACATTTTTCCTACAATTAATGGCTTAGTTTTCTAAGATATATGGTTTCCTCCTTTTTTACAAATATGTATTGATCTAGGCAATCAACGCCTAAACTAAGACTTTCAGTTCTTGAGTGGTCAACCATTTCTGAATTGATTTTAAAATTTTTGATTCTTCACAAATAAAAAAATTAACGTCTTTAATTTACTACTATTATGGATGTTATGTATATTTATAAAATATTTTTATGTGGTATGCCAGGATATTAACATCATAAGGATCATAACATAGGTAATGAAATTTCAAAATAGGTAATGTACTGTATCCCTCATAATATCTCAATGACGACAATAACATGGAAATCTCTAGCACAGTCTACCATATACTCGTATTATTTTAAAAAATGGGAAACGTCTACAAACGCCTGGAACAACCTAAAAACGACAGGGACCTTTTTCTGAACACTAAAATAATCTAGGAGGATCGAAACCAACGTGATCGCATATAAATAGCGCGGATTCAGGCCGCCACGGGGAGTCTTATCTGAATGAACTACTAAGCAGCTTAAATTCTGTATCCTACAATGTATCAAAGTCTTTCAACGAATAATTGGGCTCTGCAATTATTAGAAAAATAATTAAAACTATAACACAATTATATAACAGTTTTAACTCCTATGTGTCGGTGGTTGTGTTGCGTAACGTAGGTCCACATGTCATAGAAAATATTTAATATCTACCTTTTTTACCAAAACTAAAACGTCATATTTTTTGTAATCATCGAATAAATAAATATTTTCACGCCAAAATTACTAAATTAAATTGTTCTGAATATAGAATTTCTTTAATTAAGAAATATTTATTCATTACTATCGTATTTTTGACCAGTGAGTAAAATAGATCAGTATATTGAACGACGCAGTTAAATCAGTAAGAAAGAGCACGAAAATACCACACCTTTCATATAGGACAGAGACGCAGTAGCTTGGGCTTGGTGAATGAGAAAACAATATCGGAAGAGCACGGTAGAATCGCATAACACGTGTTAGACAAAGATGTACTGCAGT
Source organism: Agrypnia vestita (assembly GCA_016648135.1). Lineage (NCBI taxonomy): Eukaryota > Metazoa > Arthropoda > Insecta > Trichoptera > Phryganeidae > Agrypnia > Agrypnia vestita. Next base: position 11,373 of record JADDOH010023876.1, on the reverse strand, counting down.
TGACCGCGTTGTCGATTTCAGTTGGTAATGATACGTCGGCGTGATTGCGCAAATATTCGATATGCCATGATTTTCTGATAATTTACTAAAATAATGCAAATACGTATGCTTATCTTACATAATATATAAAGGGACCTTAAAAAAGTCTTATCTGCATTGAAAATATATATTTTTTACCACATATTTAAAATAATGTCGATTTTTAATCATGTAATGCTGTGTTACACCACCGTTACTGAAGGTAATTTTAGCACAGTCTTTTAACAGTTGATGATGGGTATCTTCATCGAAAGCGCTTAGGCTAAATGTCAGTACTCGTATAGTGGATTAGAACTTGGTATTTAATAAAATTATGTTTATCACGAACTTTCACTGTCAATAAAATAACCCACGATTGAATCAAAATTATATTTATTAAAAGTAAATAAAATAAAATATGACTTGTTCCCGTGTTATACGAGATCCGTACAATACTCTCACATTAAATATTGACGGGCAGCTGATATTCATTACTCTTGGAAATAATAATTCATCTTGAGTTATTATTTATGTTTAACGACGCGCGATTTATAAGTTGATCAAATAATAAATTGTCAATTTATCTGGAAGGCGAGAAAGCGTACTAAGGGGCAGATGGGACCACTTGACCGAAAAAATCCAAAAAAAATAACTTTTTTATTATTAATATTGAAAAACATTTCTGTTTTCTCTTCTTGAAAATAATTTGGTTTTTTCAACAATTGTTACACCGACATTGTGATTATACTCTCGATTTTAAAATAGCTTTTTTTTTTCTCTGTATTAAGCTCTCGGAGCCTGTGAAAGTATAATGTAAAGAAGTAGTCCTAGAGTAATGAAATGACTGACTGACCGTCCGACTGACTGTCCGACTTATCGACTCACGCCGACTGCCGACCCGTGTCGAGGAGTACCATTTGTAAAGTATACATTTTATTCGTTCCTCTTCCATTCGGGAACCTTATCGCTGACTGGTGAACTTAAAATATCTGGTTTATGACTGGAAGTACTTAACAATTAAAATTTGGGTAGGACAATGTCCTCTGGTTAACGTTCCCTAAAAATTCATTAATTTTTATAATTGAAATTCCATTTTGAAGGCCTGATATTAAATAAAAAATAAATGTGCCGTAATAGCCAACAATTTTGACTTCCATAACTACCATATCCATCAAATTTTTGGATGTGAAGATGTGGCAGTCTATCATGGGTGAAATTGTGAACGTTACACTGTGTTAAGTAATCACTTAAGCCAGCCGTACGATTAGTCGTAAGTCCTATAAACACCAAAAAAGACTCTCATACCTACTTAACCGTATACGGACTTGACACATCCCAATTGAAAATATTAACTACACAAAATTACAAATTTTTATGGAATTATTGTCATTATCCAGCAGGAGAGTTGTATCGGATTTGATTTTACTTTACAAATTTATTAACTCGCAGTTTAACACCCCTGATATTCTGTGTTTGTTTATGTTTCATGCGTCTGTAAGAGCCACTCGAATATCTACGCTATTTTATTTTGACAACTAGAACTAACTTTCTTGTACCTAGAGTGCATTCAAATATAACAAACACTCAGACTAAATTTGTGCACAACCCACTACTGAATATTTTTCCACTTAAGATTCCATCCCCTTCAGATGACATTCTTATAATTAACATTTCTAACCCCCCCCCCCTCCTCATCCCTCATCATCCTCTTCACCGTAATACACTTGCATGGTTTAACTTTTTAAATTTTTAGTACACAAACAATCCTGACGAAGAGAACATTTTTCTCGAAACATGTCGATTGTATTATCTAATAAAGTGGTGAAAACAAAGTGATTTGTGTTTTAATTAAAAAAAAATCTCATCTAGAAAATATAATATATCTTGATTAATTTTGTCTCATTAGGAATCAAATTCATTATTATATTCTTGAAAAATTTGAAAAACTCAAAATATTCTAAAACAATTTTTAATTCAATTACTCGATTTATAAAACAACTTTTATGTACCTATTTAGAAGTTGCATAAGTCCTATATTATTGTTTGTAAGTATTTCCGTTTAATTTTTCATTGATATTTATTATTATGACTCTCTAAGAAGTAATCGATTAACGAGTGGGTTCAAATTACAATATTTAACCACAATATCTGGACACAAATTAATAATTTAAAATTAAAAAAATGATTTACCAATGAATTCTTTTCTTAATACTTGGACTACTCATCGCAGCAGGATTTGGCAAGAAAAATACTGCTATGTGAGAAAATATTGTTAAACTTTGTTCGAAACACTGCGTTCGATTTTCCGATTAAAGTTTTTCCGTATGAAATGAATTTTTACTTCGGTAACATGTGTCAGATACTTTGAAACACAAACAATTCAGATTTTCTTTGTATGCCTGTCATAGTCGTGTATTTTCCTAGAAAAGTAATAAAAACACAATAGAAATGAGTGCCCGTTGACGAAATTGTTAACAAGTAAAAAACCAAACGGCGCCACGGGATTTTAAAAAAAAAATTGAAATGGTACTTGGGAAACGGTTGGAATATGGTTATGATAGTACTTGTGAGGTTTACTTTTCATTAAACTTTAAAGGTAGTGTAATAAATTGGGTGTGCATGGTTTAATAGACTATTGCAGTTTTGTAGGTGAATATCGCTGAAGGTGTGTGTTGGTAGTGTGGAAGATCATGTCCATCTGTAAGATGCGTGAATCTATTTAGGCACGTGCGGCGCTGACGGCATACTACGTGATTTGTTTGGATGTGCTCGAGTTTACTATGTAGATGTATACGATAAGCTAAGACAGGACAGATGGAGATACAGGATGGCAAGAAATACTAAAATTTTACAGCGGTTGATTTATTGATGTGAACGTTTACGATAATGGATTACGGAGTACATTAATTAGATAACGTAGCGTTGACTACGGTGGTCAGCGAAAGAGTGGTGGTACCGGCGGGTGGCCGGTACGTCATCGCCCGCGTCAGCCTTCCATTGGTGGCGATGTTGAGGTTCGCCTCGAGCGGTTATTGGTTGCCTCGCGCGCCCGAGAAGCTAGAATCGCAACGGACCACCATCCACAGGGCTCCCTCCCCAGCGGCTAACAATGGAAAGTCGAGGTGGAGAACAGAGGTCGCTGGTCGTGCGGTGTCGGTTGCTGCGGATTGGACTTGGCTGGAGAAACTGGCTGGTGCTCGTGGCGTCAAACTGATGAAGGCTGGGCTCAGGCGGAGAAGTGTGGATGCTTGTATCCACCTGCGTACCCTCTATGTTGATGGTGTTGTCCAGCATCCACGCAGACAACACCGTGCGTCGAGATGCTGTGTGTCGGCGTGATCACGGTGGATCGTGACGCTTTGGAGTTCCAGCGCTATTGGTACTGAGCATGCCGTGAGTCAGCGCTGGTGAAGTACACGCTCATCGAAGCTAGTTGGCTATATCTGATGGTGCTGGTTATGAAAGGTTGTTGTGATAGGGAAAATACCAAAAATAAATATATTATTTTTTCAATTGATTCAGCAACATTGTAGATTGACATTTTTAAACAATATTGATTGTATTATTTGTATATATCTCTTTACATATATTATTTGATTAATTACACCTACATGTTTCGGAAAAACCTTTCTATCGTCAGGGTGTTACATATAGGTATGTCAAAATATCATAATGAATAATGTATTTTGTTTTTCTAAATTAATTGAAAAATTAGTTTTTAATATTATTGCTGAAGTTCTTGATTACTCGCAATTATTGGAAAAAAATTTAGAATTGGGCTAGTAGTTAAAGTTAATTGATTATTAATAATATTTTGTTTACAATTACATGCTTTACTCATTGTCTTTGCTCATTGTCTAATGATTCTAAATTATTCAATTTCAGACCAAAATTATTTATGTGTAAAATATAAAATCCTAAATTTTTGTCAAAACCGTGATCATTTTCTAATAAATGATTTATAAATTCAGAAAAACTTCTTTGTATTTAAAGCAATATCCTTTATATGTGTATATATAAGATTCTTCCAAATTATTAACATTATACTAGGAAACGTCTGAAAATTATATCAGTGCTTAACACTTTTTAGACAAGTTTTTTTTATATATTCAGAATATTTTAAGTATGTCAAAATTTTTCAACAACAAAATACAGGATTTTATCCCTAGCAGGACATCAGTAATCAATAATTTATCTTGATGTCACCCTGGAGATAAAATCCTGTATTGTGTTGTTGAAAAATTTGGACATACTCAAAATATTCAGAATATTCTTGATACTAATTAAATATTAAACATTAAACGTCGCATCGTCAGAGTTTGGTGCGATTTCACGCGAATACACAAGATAAATGTAATAAACTTATTCAACTGCAATGCGGGTTGATTCGAAGTTTGATAATTTCTGAATAACTACACAATCGTCAAAGGCCCGTCTAATTAGTATGGCGAATTTTCGGAAATTTTCCGCAAAATTTACACAAATGTTTAAGTTTTCTGACAAATCCAAATTATGTTGAAATCACACAAGAATGAGTTTTCTAAGGGGGGTAGCGGGAGTCATACTGATTGATAGTGAGAAGTGCTGACATAAGGCACACACTTGGCACATCCCTACTCATATATAGAAAAATCACAAATAAGGTGGCTTGTACATGTGCTAAGAATGCCAGAACGAATACCAAGAATAATCCTCTTGGACACCCCGGAAAGAAGGCGGCCGGTGGGTTGCCCCAGATTAAGCAATATCAAAACAGAACGGATCTAGACTGGTTGACTCATGCGGAAGCAGCGCAAGACAGGGGAATATGGAAGCACCTTGTTGAGTCTTTAGGCGCCCGACCTTACTTAGACAAGGGGATGAAGATGAAGATGATTACATAATAATGCAATACGAGAATGTTCTATTTGGAGTAATATTCAACTTAATTTATATTAATTATTTACGTCGTGTGTTTCGGTGAGTGACAGATATAAGATGGCTTAGATATATGTTAATAAAAATGGAATCTAAAGATTCGTGAATTCCAGCATCCGCCTCATAGTAACTATGATTAAATTTTTGAAGTTTTTTAATCATATTATTTTAAAGGTGTCATATTATTGATTAAAAAAATATGTAAATAAGGCATATAAATACTTGTAAATAATGGAGGTTTTTAAATATATTGTTTATATTTTTTTTTATTTAAATACTTCATTATATATAATAAATAATCTATAAAATATATATTTTTTTAAACATATTTACACTTTTTATATACATATAACATATTAGTATATAACAACTAAAAACTACTTTTTTGTCTAGCGGTTTCGAGACGCAACCCGTCTCTTCATCGGGACAACCGTGTAAATATCACTACACACCACAACCATAATATTATTTCAACATCTTCACAAAATATTCTTCAAAATAAGCTTTTTGGTCAGAAGTTGGCAAAAGAAGCAAAAGAAAAGTGCATGTTGGCCTTTAGTTAGAGTAACACGTATGTGAATAATATTTATTGAAGGTGTGTAGTGATATCTACATTCTAGTCTAGAGGTTGTACTGAAGAAAAGACAGGTTACGTTTCGAAACTGGAGACAAAAAAGTAATTTTTACTGGTTATGTACTTACATAAATAACATTTTGTTTTCTGTAGCCCAATTTATTTAACCAGAATATTCTTTTTCACCTAATAATTAAGTACAAAGATAAATACTTAAATTTTTATACAAGCCATAGATATTCCCGCCCAAAACGTGATTAAATACTATAATTACACGAAAGTCTCTCCTTATTTCTCTTTGTTGCAACTTTCCACAAAGTTGAGAATTATGATTACAAATGAAGACAAGCTTAATTAAGAAGGAAAAACTTAAGAAAGAAACAAATTTTCCGAATTGGGTCATTTTATGACGGCTTAGAGATGAAACTCTTATTTTCGCGTTTTCAATTTCATTTTATTTTAAGGAGACATTATCAACAAGTCGTAAGAGAACGAAGAAAAACTTGTTCAAGGTCTCAAAAATAAATTAAAGAAGACAAAAATGCTTGAACTTGTGTTATTTTTCAATCACATAAAATATTATTCTTCTGGTACTTTTCGTATTTCAATCAAGGTGGAAATATTTAATTAAATCCGATACGATATTTTGAAGAATCTGAGGCATTGATTCGCAAAATCCACTGTCCAAGATCTTTGAGATGCTGCAAGCAAGATAATGATCATTCGGATGATTGAATACGTTCGATAATCGTACCAGTACTTAAAGAAGAATATAAAATTTAACCCTAGATCGCTATACATATTTTCAAGTAACATTTTCATTAAATATAAGGATATGAATTTTCATTATTTTTTTATTATCATATTTATTAGTAAAAAGGTGATTTACTTTAGACAATATGTAGTTAAATTTACCTGAACTATTCTAAAGCTAACTTAAATAATTCTTTGCACTCGTTGAAATCTAAAACCGTGTGTTTACTTACCTCAAACTACCTTGGTGCAGGAACAAAGAGGTTATATATATAGAGTGGAAATCATGACGGTGATGAAGTCTCCAACGTTGATTCTAGCAACGATTCTTAAAAATGCGTTGAATAGCCTTCAATGACTTTTCGTTGGCTTGGCTATTGTTAGATTTTTAGAAGAAAGTGCGTTACTACAAGTTACAAGTGCGTTACAAGTTTGCCTAGAGTAAAAAATCTGAAAATTCATCTCGACATTCAATTCACACGTTTGACGCTAAGGTTGACGTTAAATACTGTCTTCATTCATGAATAAACAAATTTGTAAAAATGAAATTTTTTAGTGAATTCGTATTCACCCAATTTGAAAAAGCTCTACGTTTTCCAAGTCTATATTTTGCCTTCTTATTATTGCCATAACAAAGAAGATTTTCGTACATATAATATGTGAGCAATATAAGAGTAGTGGTTACTAAAGTAGCAACCTATATTTGCAGTACATTGAAAAGTACAATCAGTACACTTTTCTTCGTGTACACGTCTAAGTATAATATATAACATTTTTAATGAACGAGCACGCATTAGTTTGAAACTTTCTCTTGTTATGTGAAAAGTCGAAGAAGAGGAGGAAGTGGTTTGTTGAAAACACATTGCGTTCGCAAAACTTTGAAGATGTTGTCAAAGTTAAATAATTATCATGTCTTCGAAGTTGCCGAACTTGTTACAACTTTATTTTAAATAATTATAGTACATGATTAAAAACACGTGGTGGAGTCTTCGTACCTCGATTTATTTAGAATTGTAACATGTTATGGACAAGTATATTACAACCCCCAAAATAAATACTTTTTACTATTAGCTTGTCTTTGTATTCATAACTCTCGCCTAGTGCACCAGCGGTCGGTGGTTCGAGCCTTTTTCTAGGAGATCAATAAAAAATTCATATTTTTATGGAACAAGCTTAGTTTGAAAGTATTAGGTCCTTACATATGAAATTGCGTTTAGTATGGGAGGAACATAAAGTCGATTTTTTTTTATTATAATATATTTATTTAATCAAAGTATGTACCATTGCTATCTATGCACTTTTACCATCTCATAGGTAGTTCATCAATCCCTTTACTAAAAAAACCATTCGGACGGGAATCAATAAAATCTTTGAAGGCGGTTTGGACTGCCCCATCGGAGTTGAAATTTTTCCTTTGCAAGAAGTTATCCAAATTTCGAAAAAAATGGTAATCTATTGGGGCAAGGTCCGGAGAGTACGGTGGATGTCTTAGACATTCCAATTGAAGCTCCTCTAATTTGGTAGCCGTCTGTTGTGCAGTGTGTGGTCTAGCGTTATCATGAAGCAACAGTGGCCTAGAGCGATTAACCAGCCTCGGTTGTTTAGCAGCTAGCTTTTCCATCATGGTTTGCAATTGCTGACAATAGACATCTGCCGTAATCGTCTGGCCAGATTTAAGAAAGCTGTAGTGAACGACACCAGCACTAGTCCACCAAACGCTCACAAGTAACTTTTTTGGAGTCAATTTTCGCTTGGGGCATGGTTTGGCTGGTTCGGCAGGGTTCAGCCATTGCGATGAGCGCTTCCGATTATCGTACAGGATCCACTTTTCATCACAGGTGATGATTCGATTTAAAATCCCTTCATTATTGTGCCGGTTGAGTAATGCAACGCTGCAGTCAACGCGCGTTTGTTGATTTGCTTCACCAATTCGTGAGGTACCCACCTTTCAAGCTTTTTCACCTTACCAATTTGCTTCAAGTGGATTAAAACAGTTTTATCACTAACACCGCAGCCTGCAGCTAACTCGGATGTGGTTTGCGATGGATCCGCTTCCACAATAGCCTTCAATTCTTCATTATCAACTTTGGTCTCGGCCGTCCACGGGGCTTGTTCTGCAGGTCGAAATTTCCAGAACGAAAACGTTGGAACCAAAAACGCACTGTGTTTTCTTTTGCGGCACCGTCGCCATACACATCATTAATCCTTCGAGCCGTTTCTGCAGCACTGGTGCCACGGTGGAACTCGTACTCGTAAATAACGCGATATTTCAAGTTTTTCATTTTGTAAACTGAGTGACGCAAAGAAAAAAACAATTGAGGAAAAAACAAATGAATTATAATTTTCAAAACACAAATACATGAGTAAATAGCTGTATAAATTTGGATTTGGAATTCCTAACCAAAGAGAAGATATTTGAGATCAAATTTGCCAGTACGGCAAAACGCCAATTTCATATGTTAGGACCTAATACTAAGAAAATTGATTCGACTCTTTTTTCATGATGAAACAATTTTAAATTACTAAAAAATAAAGTTCAAATTTAATTGATATTGATGCATTACCTTTTTCATGATATAAAATAATATAATTATATTAATGTTAAGGCTTTTTTTGTAATTTCAAATAAAAGGCGTAAAATTTATTAATATTGATGCGGCAACTCTTTCATGATTTAAAAATTATACATATTAACTATAAGGTTTTTTTCTTTTAGGAAACAAATAATAAAAGCGTAAATTTTATTGATTTGTCGAAAAGGATATATTAGAGAAAAAATTCATAAACATGTTTTCTGTTCTAAAACTACAATTTATTTAAATATTTACCGACACGGTAGTTTACCACATAGTAAATATAATTTGCAAATAATATAACTACATAAGTAATTGCATTGTCTTAAAATTACATTATATTGTGGCGCATAGATGCGAAACCATCACTATCCATATGGAGGCCGTATGGATAGTGGCGGTTTTGCATCCATATGCCATTATACTAGATTCATTAAATTTTTTATGCTGCCGTCGGTCTATATAAATACGACACAATTTTCAGGATAATGCAAAGAAAAACAATTTTCAAAATAAAATTTAATTTATCAGATATGCCTGCGTACGGCTTACTTTATTCAACTGTGGCAAATTTCCTTCTTGTTTTTTATCTGTTTTTTCAAAAATAAGGATGGTGACATCCGAGTTATTGATCAGCTGATGTTCTTGTTGATTTTTCACTACCTTTTTTCTACAGCCAGCAGTTAAGTCAGATGAAGATTCTGATGGTGAGCCAGTAGCTGGTTTGTGTGTATCAGTATATCAAGTTGGAGATCGGCCTTTTTCTTTATGATCTTCTACCTTTATAATCATTACCAGTTACTTCAAGTTATCAACTTTTATAATTTTCTAATAACCAAACGCTGGAATATTAGAGGATGCAAATTAAATGAAAATATTAAAGTGTAAATAAATGTAAGGGGTCCGATGCTTTTCAGTAAACTCAGTTAAACAGCTTGGATATTTACTGTGCAACACGAGTTTAAGCTGAGTATCTAATGTTCTACATATTTAAACGTTTGTGTGAAAGTATTCACCCTAGGTCTCGTAAAAAACAAAACAAAATGGCCCCGCGTTAGGCGCCAAATGACATGATTAAAATAAATGTTTAAATTAAATAAGACCTATGACCTTTTCTTGTTCATCGAAGAATCATATACAATACTGGTAGTACAGTCAGCATAAAATTTAATTAGTAAGGTTCTCGAGGCTTGTACGTATACCCACCCCTGCATTAAAATAAACAAAGCTAACATTCTGGAGCTTTCAAGGGTAGTTTATGAAATACTCGTACGAAAATATAAAGAGTTACCAAACAAGCACGTACAAACACCTACAGTCACATTTCGGCGTTTATCCAATTTATTAAAGTTTGCAACACCTAATTGGATAAGCAGCCGGGAAAAAGCTGCCCGGGAAGCATACATGGCGGGAGGTGAGGGGGGGAGCAAGTTATCCATCTTCAAAGTTTACTCCAACTTGGTGCTTGGTAATTTAACTTCTCTGGAAGGCGACAGTTCTCCCGGCAGAGTGACAGCTGGGATATGTGAAGGGCTTGTCTTCGCGACGCCTACAACTACCCCTATAGTGAAATGATAAAATACTTCGCGTCACGTGGTCCAGGCTTTGTTCCTTTATCAACAGGGAATCCTTTATATGAAAGTTTGAAGTAATCTTCTAACAAATCTAAAATCGACCGACTCCGATTATACCTCACAGTCCGACTTTGACTCCGAGCGACTAGGAAGAAAGGTGTTATTCTTTTTGTTACTCCAATGTAGGTAACACATAAAAATAATAAAAATAAATAATAATTATATAAAATATTCTTCACTTATCTTAACCTTTTCTCTGCGGTGCTGAAACTGAGTTGACATTGCCTCTAATTTTGTAAATATCTCTGTTAAATATCCCGGTAGCGGCCAATTATTTTTTCGTGGATTTGATTTTTTTGTATGTCTTTCTAATTGATTAATTAATTAGATTTTTTTAAATATTTTAACGGCCGTTCAGAATCTTCTATGTGTAGTTTTCTGGGATATTCTTCCGCGTATATCTTACTTCTCTGGCCGACGTTTCGGATCCCATTGAAGGGTCCATCATCAGGGCTGATGTGATAACTATGTGTTGAAGTTAAGGTCAACTATTAGCTTGCAATACCGAACAGAAATATCCTAGTTTGCGTGAGGATAAATACTGGCTTGCAATACGTTGCAAGATATTGTTTTTCACTCTTATTGATTTTAATAATTCAAGAGTAATCCACGGTTTCACAGATCTTGAATTAGAGTTTTCAGTGAGGTTTTTTAGTGTTGTGTTATTATTTATATAATCTCTATTTTTTATTTTTTAGAATTATTTGATGCAAGTTAATGCCATTTTCTGTTGTAATAGACTCCTTGTTTATTAATTTTAATTAATGTCTTGTTCTAATTTTTCTGTATTTAAGAATAATTCTTTGTTTAGTCATATTTGTATTTTTAATATTAAATTCAGTGTAGTAGTTTACGATAGTTGAATAGTATTTTGATACAGCTTTTCCATATTTTAGGTATTTCT
>JADDOH010023875.1:0-13822 GCA_016648135.1 Agrypnia vestita | reverse complement strand
ATCCATCGGGTTGACTGAGCCGTGCGTGAGCGGGCGGCTGTTCACCACGTTCTCGGCTTCAGCAAATGCCGTCAGTAGAGTTTCTGGGCGCGGGGCGCGCTCCTTCAAAATGGCTTCCAGTGCTCTTTTTATGGATCGCACTAAGCTTTCCCATGCGCCTCCCATGTGGGGGCTCAGCGGGGGATTAAATGTCCAGTCCATGCCCGTCTGCGCTAGGTGATTGTGCATGGACGGATCTGATTTCAGCTCTTCTAGCGCGATGGCTATTTCTCGAGCTGCGCCTTTAAAATTCGTCCCATTATCCGAATATAAATATCTTGGATGACCTCGACGAGCTGCAAGACGGCGTAGGGCCATTATGGCCGAATCAGCATTTAGTGTGTCTGCTAATTCTAAATGGACGGCGCGTGTTGTCATGCAGGTATACAAGGCGCCGTATCTCTTCTCTTTGCGCCGGCCAATTGTGACTTGGAGTGGTCCAAAATAATCCACCCCACAGTGGGTAAACGGCATGTTGTGATGGGCCAGTCGCGCATCTGGCAGCTGTCCCATTAAAGGTGGTTGGGGTCTGCTCCGGTTGTTGCGACATCGCTGGCATTCAAAATGTATACGACGCACGGCGGGCCTCAAACGTAAAACAAAGTAATTTTCGCGCACATCCGCCACTGTCACTTCCGGTCCGGGATGCTGCCGCATTTCATGGTGATAACGGATCATCAGGCGTGTATAGGAATGTCCGCCGTCCAATATAATTGGTTTTCTGAGGCCGGGTGGTATGTCGGCCACGGTAGTGGAGGCTAATCTCGAGTCCATTCGGATTATTCCATACTCGTCTAGTTGCGGTGTCGTCGCATATAGTCGGTTGGTACGGGGTAAGGGCCACCCCCGCCGAAGAAGGCCGAGCTCGTTTTCAAATGACTCAGCTTGAGCTTTCCGGATCCAGGATCGTTCCGCCGAAAATCGCTCTTCCGCGACTAAGTCCGCGCCGAGCGCGCGCTGTCTTCCGCGCCGGCAATTATTCACAAATCGTCGTATCCACGCCGTTGTACGTATTAATTTTAACCACGACGAAAAACGCCTGATATCAGGCAAAGCGCCATCTTCGTGGCGCGCGCGATTTATCTGCATGCATACTGCAGGTCGTGTTTCTAATTTTTGCGGATCGGGTTGCGGTGGCCGCCTCTCTTGCGGCCATTCTACTTCCGGTTTCCGTAAAAATAGCGGACCGCCAAACCAAGGGCCTGTAGGTGTCAAGTCCGGCGGTTCTGAGTCCCGAGTCCCGATGTCGGCCGGGTTCATTTTTGTAGGTACCCACTTCCAGCAGGCAGAATGTGAGATCTCATCTATCTCGCCCAGGCGATTTGCTACAAAGGCCGAGTAGCTACGTGGGTCCGTTCGTAACCAACACAGTCCAGTGGTCGAGTCTGTCCAGAATACTGTGCGCTCTATGAAACATGTGTGCTCGGACCGAATGTTCGCCGCGAGGCGCGCGGCCATTAGAGCCGCCTGTAGCTCTAATCGTGGAACTGAAAGTGGTTTGAGGGGAGCGACTTTCGTTTTGGCCGCGATGAATACCACCGTTCTGTGGCTGTCAATTTCTTCAACAAAGTATGCTATGGCACAGCATGCTTGTTCCGACGCGTCGCAAAATACATGTAATGATACTTTGCGACGGCGGCTCGATACACTCTGTCGAGCGATAGCGCATTCACTAGCGCGCAGTAATCGGTGCCAATTACGCCATTTCTCGGCGTGCTCTGATTCAATTCGCTGGTCCCAACCGACTTTAGAGCGCCAAACTGCCTGAAGTAAAATCTTCGACCGGATCATTATACATGCCATGAAGCCGACCGGGTCAAATATGCGCATTACCGCGCTCAGTAATTGGCGTTTAGTTGGCCTCTCGTCCGCCTCCAGCTCTGGTAAATTTATAAATTTAAATACAAATTTATCGGTTGCAGGCTCCCAGCTGATGCCTAGCACACGTTCGGTAGTGGTGTCTGGCCCAATAATTTGGACCGGCTCCAAAGCGCGCAAATGTGGCGCAATATGTTCTAACACCTCTGGGTCGTTCGAGGCCCAATTAGCGAGGTGCATACCTCCTCGGCGCAGTACTTCGGTGACGTCACGGGCCATACCTACGGCCTCCGCCGTTGTATCTACGGCGTCCAAATAGTCGTCCATGTAAAACTTATTTCGGACCGCCGCGGCCGCCGCGGGGTATTGTGCGGCGCTGACGTCAGCGATTTTATTTCGCACATACTGTGCACTTGCCGGTGAGCAGGTGGCGCCGAAAACCATCGAAGTCATTTTATATGTCTGCACTTCTCCTCCCTGCTCCCGCCATAGGAATAATTGAGATTCCTGGTCCATTTCCCAAATTTTTATCCTCAGAAACATATCTTGCACGTCGGCCGCCAGAGCTATGCGGCCTTCCCGAAAACGCCAAATATTTCCTAATAAGGAACTCAATAAATCGGGTCCAGTCAAGAGGACGTCATTCAAGGAGACGCCTCGACATTTGCTCGCAGCATCAAAAACCACCCGAATCTTGCCCGGTTTTCGGGGGTTAAAAACCGCGAAATGCGGTAGGTACCAGTGACGCCTACCTAATTGGGCGGTCTCCTGGTCGCTGAGGACGCGGGCGTAACCCCGTTCCACATACTGGGCGATCTTGCCCGATAAGCCGCCGCAAAGGCGGAGTCTTTGGCCATTTTTCTTTCTATTCCGCTCAGGCGGTTCAGAGCGCATTGCCGGCTCGGCGGCAAGCATATGTCTTCTTTCTTCCAAAGAAGACCGGTGGCCCAGTGACCGCTGGCAAGTTGTACAGTGGTGGCTTCCATCACGTAGGTTGCTCGGGTATCCGCTGCACTGACGCGCGCTGCGGCGGTCACTCCCAACGAGTCAATTAAAAAATGCATTTTCACGAGAGCTTCCAGCGCGCCCTCCGCGGGGGCCGCTTCTGCCGTAATAGAAAGCGTCGGTGCGGCGATGGTTGGGTGGCCTGACAGGGCCCCGTATCTTATCCATCCTAGTGCGGTGCGCGATAATATATTGTACTCGGCACCCGACGTCTCCTTGACTTCTCGCGACACTATTAAATGGGCATGATCCATGCCCAACAACAACTTCGGTTGCACCATACACTCGCGGCGCGCCCGATTTCCCCTGTTTGCGACCAACCATTGGGGCGGTAAATTTAAATTGCGTACCGTATTTACGCGCAGCGGATATTGTGTCGATCCGCTGCCTTTAACAGTCAAATTCACTAATTGAGAACGCGATTCGGTGGCGCACATTCCCCGCGCGCCATGCAAATATAAATTCCGAGTCGGTCCGGAAGCGCCAACCGCACTGGCGATATTAAAGTCAATTAGCGAAACAGTTGAGCCTTCGTCGCACAAGGCAAATGTTCTACAATGCCCCCGCGGGCCAAACACGTCGACTTTAATTACCTTTAACAAAATTACATCGTCGGCGTCGCGGCTCGCTGTGTGGGCCGTTGTATGTCACGCCACATCGGTCCGCGCTCCCGCGGACGGTGGATTTTCGCCCGCATGTCTCTGTAAAACACGCGCGGCTCCGTGAAGCATACGGTGATGAAAAAGTTTGCATCCATCCGTGCCGCATCTCTTGTTGCGGCCCCGGCAGGTGTTCTTGTGGCTTGGAGTCCAGGGATCAAGGCATAAAAAACACAATTTTTTATCCTTTGCAAGAGCCGCCCGTTCGGGTATTGAACGGCGCGTAAATTCTCCACATGCCGCCGCGCTGTGATTCGCTGCCCGGCAAATACCGCACTTAGGCGGATTTTCTGAAGACAATAACGCATGCACTTGCGCATTTCTTCGCCCCTTGTCTTCTATTATTTGAGCGCTCTGTCCGCCGCAATGGGGTGCTGAATCTGTTAAACGCGATAACCAATTTGAAAAGTCTTCCATGTTGGTATCCTTTGTCCCGGACCGCGCCGAGAACCATATCATCCGCGCGGAAAGCGGGAGCCTGCCAACAAGTTCGCGCAATAATTGCGGCGAAGCTAAGTAGCGCTCGTCCATTCCTTTCACTGTGGCGACCGCGTTTCTTACCGCCACGGCAAATTTCATAAAAGCGCCAGTATCCGTACTCTCAGTGAGGCGCGGGGTATGCCTCACTTTTTCCAGCATACTGGCGATAATTGCGTCAGGTTGTCCAAAGAGGTCCTCCAGCGTGCGCATAATGCCCTCCACACTGTGGGGGTCGCCGATAAGAGGGCGGACCGCTTCTCGGGCCGCTCCTTTCAGGGCAATTCTCAGCCGCATAGCATTTTCTGCGGTCGTTAATCCACATAATTCCGTGGATTGTCTAAACTGGGCCTTAAATGATCGCCATTCCAGCGGATCCCCAGAAAAATCAGCCAGGTCTTTTGCATTCGACTGCCTGGCAATCATGGCCGACATTCTCGGCTCCTCTTGGCTGCACGGGTACTGCGGGCTCTCAGAAGAACGCGTGGACCGTACCGCTTCTGTAACAGCGGTCGCCAGGCGCTCAAACTGAGCTTGTTGAGACCGCATCCAGTCGCCTAACGTAGGATTGTCGGCGCCGTCGGGGGCATTTTGTCGGCAAGTAGTAGGCGCATTCATGCGCCCCGGATCTTCTGTAACGATGTCGCTTGCGGCGACTGTCTCGGCGGCCCCGGGCGCCGCCGCGCCCGTTGCAGCGGCGCCGGCGGCGAGCGCTCCTGCGCTTGCCTCCGTGGGATCCTTTCCCGCTGCCGCTATTGTCAGCGCCCTCTTCTTGCCGCCTCTGCATCTCGTCTAACTGCCTCCTGAAGTGACGGTCTTTTTGGCGTAGCTCTTTGCGCAGCCTTCTTACCTCCGCGCTCTGGCTAGCCGCGTCAGAAGGTGACGCTTCCTGATCCTCAGCTTCCGATTGTGCGTCAGACTCGTCTCTTGATGATGCCTCACGACGAGAGGCGTCTTCTTCGTCGGCAGGTGACCCGCGGTTCGTATTCGAGCGCAACGATCGCGACATTTTAAATTTATTTTTTCCGACGAAAAATTACCGAAAATTCCGCTGCCCACGGAATGCGATGGTGAATTTATTTTTATACACGGAAACGGAAATCCGGCATCGATGGACCACGAAATGGTACGCACAAGCGCTGCGCACCAATCTCGACGCTATTTTTTAACCCAAAAAAATGTGGAAGCTCGCTCGGAATTAAAAAATAGGCTAATAGGGTGGGTCTCCGCCTCGCGGTATCAGAAATTCACCGTGGTAAATATTTTCACCACAGGCGAAGACGAATGAATTTAATTTTACAAAAAAGAGAATTTAAATTATTCAAAAACACAAAAAATCTAACACTTAGAAAATTCAGAAATTAAACACTGTTTTTTCACAAAAATTCGGCTTCGCGAACGGGCAGAGTAACTAGGTAAAAAATGTTTCCGAAAACTGAGGATGCCCGTCCACGAAACCATCCTTTATTTATACCCCTAAAACTAGACATAACGGGATTTTAACGGTCGAAATCGGATTAGCCAGAGTGGGGAGATGCATCTTACTTTCACCCAGAGGCTGCCCGTGGTGGACCGCGCGCATCTCCGCTGGGTCGACCCGAAAGCCGCTGTGATACCGTGCAGCGGCGGCCAATTTCGGCCGGTTTTTTAAAGATATCTCACGACAGAAAAGTACTGTATCTGTCATTTAAACACAAAAATGAACGCCTGACACATCCGCGTGTGAACTACATTATGACAGGTACGCCTGGATGTGTCAGCGTTCGTAAATCGCCTTGAAAGGGGCGATTTCTAATTTAAGATGCATCTCCTCTCAGACTAATCCAATATCAATTTTTATGACGAAATCTAATAGGAAATGACATGCCGATTGCGGTGATATACGACATGTCGGGTTTGGTTCAATTTAATATCACTCATCTTGGTGATGTTTCGCGCGTTACGCAGCATCCGGCCCGCCACGTACCGTTAACGTGCGGTCCATAAAACCCGACGCTGGCTATTGGCCGTGTCAGGCGGGTGAAGATGCTGTTAACTTCGGCCACCTGCACGACCACCTAGGGAATCTATTGCGCAGTTATTAATTTAACTGCCAAAGATGATAAAAAATATGTTTTAAATAATTATAATAGCAGCCCTGGGCAAGGGAATCTGCTCATCTTTAGATTAAATAACCAAACCCTTTATCTCCCATCAGTTTTCGAAATTAAAAGACCGCCAAACCCCCGTTTATTAAAATTACAAGCAACAAACAAGAAAAAGTTACATAAAATTACAAGAAATAAAAATTACACAAAATTACAAGTAATAAACAAGAAAAAGTTACATAAAAAGGTTACATAAAATTATAAGTTATAAAATTTACATAAAGGTCAAAAATACAATCATTTACAATAACCGGTTCCACGATTGCCGAGACCGACGGAAACTTTTATTTCAAACTGTTCTCCGGTCAATCGCGGAAGGAACCATCATTACACATAAATTTACTCAAAATGTGAGCGACAAATTTATCACACATATTTATGACAAAATATTAATGAATGACAAACAATTTTCATTCACACAAAGGCTGTCATTAGCAAAACACCTGCATGGCGGGTGGGCCCCACCCCCCGCTGGCGCCGTAGCGGGTGGCGGGGCGCCCGCCATCGGTCATTATAATCTCATTAGTGGAGAACAATAAACAAGATGGCGGCGGTGGCAATTAAGTCCTCGCTCCGCCTACCGCCATTTCTAAAATGAATCACTATCTCCATTCATAAAATTATTTCATATGCATAAACTTATGATATCGAATAAACCTAGAATAAACACTCATTATTATTAATTAATTAATTAATTAATTATCACATTATTGTTCACACAAATGTTACACCTATTATTGTTTGTTTTTATGCCTCGCGCTCGGCGAGCCTATGGCATTTAAGGTCCTGTACAGAACACCGGTGTCGTAGCCTTTGACAGAAATGTGGTCGGGCAGCACTAAAGAAACCAAGCCATAATGGTGGCCGTTCAAACTGTCAGACGGTAATATCGGTCCATTATTTGCTTTTTCAGCTTCGAAAAACTTTAATACTTCATTGGCAATTGTTCTTGCACCATCCCGGGCTGTTAAGAATGGTTTGGACCTAAAATTCAGTGTATATTGGTAATTAAGATGTCACAGCTCCCGAGCAAATACAAAATTGTACTGAATGACAGGGCGAGGGGTTACGGGCGGGGCGGGTTTTAGCGCTTGTTCAGACACAGCGGGAACCGTGCCGTTTCAGAATCGCATGAGATCCGTGCGGGTCTCATTTACCTAGGTTTGTATAGATCGTTCAGACACAACCGTGCGGTTAGTCCACCGCTGCGGTGCCCGCAACCCAACCGCTAGAAAATAGACCCGCACGATCCTATTACTATGGGGCCTTACGAGACCGTTCAGTCGCGTTGCGGGCACCGCGCGGTTTCATGTCACAACAGGAGCACGCGTGGATTATATTCTCTTTTCTATGGTTATGGATCGCTTTGACATCGAATTTTTTATTGATGAAGTGGAGAAAAAACCTGTAACATGGGATCTTCATTGTGAGGATTACTCAAATATGCCAAGAACCAAGCTTGGCAGGAAATGGTGGAAAAAAAGAGTATTTTAGAGAAGTAGGTATTTATTCACCAAAAATGAACTGACATAATGATATTTATGTATCTTGCCATGGAACACGGCCGTCGTTAACAAAGTAATGAGCGAATATATCTCTGATATTCAAAGATGGAGAACGGCACCAGAACTGTCAAACTGACGTTTATTTTCGCGCGCGCAAATCGCTGTGTGAACAGATGACGAACAAATCGCGTGTTTTGAGATGCGATTCTGAAACTGAACGGTTCCCGCTGTGTCTGAACAAGCGCTAGTTCCAAAATCGCCGCACGCCAATTTATTGTGGTCAAGCAATAGTATATGTGTTAATTTGAAATAGTTTTTAGACCCTTACACCTTGATACAAATTACGTATGAAATAATTAGAAAAAATTATAACACTAATTATGCATTTTTTAGAAGAGTGTTTTTTGTGAGTTTTAGGACTTTTTCTAAATTTTTTATATTTTTGGTTATTTAATTTTCTTAATAAGGCTAGACATCCTTTTTCCAAATGTCAAGATATTGTGTCATTGGAGTCTGCTCTTTCAAGACGTCAACAAACGTAAGAACAAACGTAGAAAAAATTATAACACTAATTATGCATTTTTTAGAAGAGTGTTTTTTGTGAGTTTTAGGACTTTTTCTAAATTTTTTATATTTTTGGTTATTTAATTTTCTTAATAAGGCTAGACATCCTTTTTCCAAATGTCAAGATATTGTGTCATTGGAGTCTGCTCTTTCAAGACGTCAACAAACGTAATGTTAAACAAACAATGCACTAGCCCGTATATTTACATATTCGTTGCAAGACAGAAAGGTTTTGAGAAAAAGAGACAGCCTACGAAGTGCCGACACAAATATACAGAAACACCCGAGAGCAGCTCGTGTTGTGTAGTTTTTGTCCGAGTTCTGAATATTTTAGGTCTAGAATTTAAAAAAGCATATTTATATTTTCCCAATAATATGTATTGTATAAAAAAATTTAGCAACCAGTTATCTTTAATTTAAAAATTATGTCATACAGTGATCTTTAATTTGACATATGTATTTTCTTGAAAAATCAAAGTGCTCTTATATTGAAAAGTTTTGCCCCATCTATAACAGAACTGCGACAAAAAAAACACTGTCTTTTTGCATGCACATTTTTCCGTCTCTTATTTTGATAGGTATTTGTATATCCATACTTTATAAATAATTTCGAATCAAATTCACAAGAATGTTAGGTTTTCACGGCTACTCAGAATCTTCAAGTTTGTGTTTACTGGGGTATTATGCCGTGTTGTTATGACTTTCGGGCAGACGTTTCGGATCCCATTACAGGGTCCATCATCAGGGCTGATGTGTTGTTGTGAGTGTTGGTGTTGTGGTTAAATGTTTGTAATTTAACCACAACACCAGCCCGTTTATTGCGCAGACTTTTGAAAATATTGTTTTGCCTGGAATATTTATTTCTTTTAAAACATGTGTCGGCCCTTTCGTAGGACGTAGCATTTCTAAAACCCATTGTCTTACGCGTTAATGGCCTTCCTAGTCCAATTGAGACGGTCGAACGCACAACCCGTGTCATAAAAACCAATTCTGCGATGTTTTCCCAGAACAAAAGACGTAGGCTTATTGTTCCCCCACTAACGACAGGATGTGCGTTTTTTAACGTCCGGCAGTGATATCCCCTAAACAAAAGCTCCGATATTTTCTTCAAACTCCATTGTTTGACCCTTAGCTTGCGACCTCGGAGGAATTACTTGTCGCAATGTTATTTTCCCTTTAAACAATAGGTTACATATTTCGTCCTCGGACAAAAGATCGAAAATGCCGTTCTGACCGTGACCACATGGCGCGTAATTTTTGAAGTCATGGGCGATTCGATCTCGGTATTGCCCTAGGATAAAATTAATAACTCGGTTCGCGTGGGTTCGCGTCATATTCCGGTACATCAACCTCCTAGACTATTACAACTATTATTATGTTATCTATGTCCTAGACATAGATACAGTTGCCGGCAAACTTCATGAAATTCTTTGGCTAAGTGGGGGAATGCGCAGAAGACGAAATTTGGTCTCGTTGGTAGAAAGGTAGATGCGCAAACGTCCCCCCACTACGCCGCAGAATTTCAAGATGTTTGCCGGCTACTGTAACATAATAATAGTCCTACAGTCCGTCTAACTTATCTGAAGAATGGCCAAATTTGGAACTAACGACGCCATATTGGATTATCTACAGCTGACAGACCTTTGACAGACTTTGTTTACAGAGGGGTTCACGACTGTTTCGATAGTTTTTTAAGAAAATTTTAGATTGTCACCATACTAAAAACCATTAAAAGCGGTGTTCGGGAAATAATCTTGAAAATGCACACGTTTTTTGACGAGGAACAACGTCTGAAAGCCCCAATTATACCGTTTGATTTTGTTCATAGACTTATTGCCGCCACTTCAGGTTAGTGCTGCCATGCAGTTATAATGATTTTCCCATACTTAGTTTTTTATTTTACTATTATACAATTTCTTCAGGTATTTCTGAATCGGCAATTTACAAAATAGTTAAAGAAGGTAAAGTGGCCGTGGAAATGGGCATTAAAATATCTACACCCGGAAAAAAAGAACAAGGATAAGTGGAAAAATTGAATTAGAAGCCGTAAGATGAGAAAAGTTTTAGAACATATTTTATTCGATAATTTTTTACATAGAATTTTTATTATTTATACTTTTTATTACAAAATTCATTAATGAGTTCATTTGTATAAACATCTTTTTTCAAAAATAAACTTTTTTATTTATGCACATTAAAGACTGGTTGCATCAACTTACACCGAATAAAACCGGCGCCACACTGTGCGGATCTTCCGCCGCGTCTCTTCTGTCGTGGAACATCGCTACATTTCTTTCCATACAATATGCGCTTATTAAACACACTACGCGGATGATCGGTCGATCTATTTGCTTTGCCGATTTGGCGCAACGGAAAAAACGCGGCGGAAGATCTGCGTAATGTGGCGCCAGCCTAAAATAATTATTATTGTTTGTTTTTTTTCCTGAAAATTGTATTTTTCTTTGATTTTGAAAAAACGCCATTTTGTGACGTTGTGTATTTTACGAATGTATATTTTGATAAATTTATTTGTACGTTAGTTTACATTTTTTGTTTTTTTATCGTGTCGTATACTGCTTAATAACTTGTTTAAGAAAAAACGAATTTGCAAAAAATTCCCTAGAAATGAGATAATTTTTAGACTATGGGCAGTACCACAACGATTGGGACGCCCTCCTTTATTCTCCAGATAAGTTGGACCTATCTATGGTTGGACCATAGTTAGACGGACTATAGACCATAGATAACATAATAATATAGATAAGACACTTAAAATTGTAAAATCATCTATGGATTTCCAGCAATTGAAAACCGCGCAGCGGCGGAAGGTTTCGGAACTAAACCAGGCCACGCCCCCTGCAAAATGGTGGGGGGTTAGGCGGTAGGTATTGGCGCCAATTTTAAATTTATATTTATTATTAGGCTTTAATTAAAAGATGGTTAGCTCATTAAAAAAATATTTATTTCAAAAAAATTATACAATACATGTTAAGAAAACTGAATATATAAAATATTACGAATTATTACAAAAATATATCAAGATAATTGGTAAACAGTTGGAAAAGAAAAAAAGCTACACAAAACTTACATTTTAATGAAAAAAAATATTACAATGTTAGTAAATACATATGTATATGTATTTATTTATATAATAAGTCTTGTGGTCTTGACTTGAGATTATTTATTTTACAAATAAAGAATATTATTTAAGCATTGTGGTACAATGAAAAGTTTCAAAATTATAGCTTATATGACAAAAACATAGATGTCGCTATCATCATTTTTAATTATAAAAAAAAATAAAAAGGAAAAAACCTGAAATTCTTTTAATTTAATAATAAAAGCTTTACTTATTTAAAAGAGGATAATAATAATATTGTAATAATAATAATATTGTCCATCATCTTATTGCTCAGGCGTATATGACTAAAACGTCTATTTATTTAATAGAGTAGTAAATTGTTATACCTCATTAGTCTGTAGATTAAAAATTCAAAAGGAAATTATTCTAAAATTACACATAAAAGATACTTTGTAATGCATAAACATACCATAATTATAATATAATTAACAAACTGTCAATTAACATGATATTTATATTACATTATTGCGTTTTACCTTTATGCAGTTAGAAAATATTACTTATATGCGAAAGAAAACATTTAGACATGATATGTTTAAATATAATATGTACAATACTAGTTATAATGAACCTGTACCTACATAATCTGTTTTATTAAATGAAAGATTTATATCATACTAAATGTAAAATATGTATTCATTGGATGGTGCACACATCAATTGAAAAGGTTGTATATATATTTTTTTTTTATTATCTTAAATTACAAAAATATAAGTTTCAAATGATAATTTCAAGACCAGCAGAGAAGACAAGACTAATGTAAGCACAAAATGCAACAAACCGGTATGTTGTACGCTTTACAAAGCAGAATCTCCTTTCATTAAAATAATTAATCCATTATAAAACATGTTTCTTGAAATAAATGACCCTTCACATATTATAAAACTAGCAAATTAATACAAAACACATGCAGTCTCTGTAAAAAATTATATCAATTTGATTTAATTCCTTCAAACCATATAAAGACAAACATTTCAACGGTCCCAACGTATACTGTCGAATCTGCAAAATTTCTATTTTCGCTTTAATATCTCAAAACATCCAATTTACTCTATATTTTTGGTGTTAAATGAAATTTGAGTTTTAGTTTTAAAAAAGCGAATTTTAAAGGAAAATTAAAAATATTTTTAACATTATCCGAAAATATAAGGCAAATCGGATAGTTTAAGTTAGTAAACAGAAAATCGAATTTTTGCAGATTCGACAGTATACATAGAGGCCGTCAATTTATAATGTGAAATCTAACATTAAATTATTTATTATATTTCTGTGTTCATTACATTTAAGAAATGAGGAATCAATTATGGCCAATATCATACAATACACGTATATGTAAATACAATTATAATTCCAATTACCTACTATCATTTTATATTTGATAGTACCACATCCACCGTAATAGGTTTTTGTGGAGATAATATGAAAGATCAAACTGAAGTTAAAGTGAAGAGATTTGAAATACACAGAAATACTAAAGTTGTAAGGCATACATACTGAGCATTGACATTCCGATAAGATTAATTCTAGCAATATAAATAGAAGCGCCAAATCAGGAAATGTTTAAGATTAGAACTACATGCTACTGAAACAGTAACGAATTCATGATCCGATATAACTTTTTATGATTTTTACATTTTATTTATAGTCTTATTTACAAATATGTATTTTAATATTATTGATTTATTTAACATAAATTAAAATGTATATTTTATGTCCGAGTATGTTGTTCGCAAGTCATCATCGACTAACAAAAGGTAAAAAAAATATCAAGCAGTCCTAAACTTTAAGAATTCCCGAAATTCATACTTATTAAATGAGCAAATGTTTAATTAAGAATGTATAAAAGAAACTTTGTAAGGTTCACATTGCTTACATACGTACTACTCGTAGAAAATAAATTTTCAAGCACCTTTACTTTAATTTAAGCATTTTCGCATAACAAAATATCTAAAATGAAGTTTTTTGTCAAATAATTCACTCCCTAGTACTAATCCAATTACACACAGAGTTTGAGAACGACATTTTTTAGTAATTGAATCAATATTTATATATCTTGAAATGACAATTGGATAACACAATTTTACTTAAATAAAAATTGAATAGGTTACATTAACTTAATTTTAAGCTCTCTTTTTGTACGGAAGACTAGATGATATTTTATTAAGTAGAAAAATACAAAGATTATCTTGCATTTCCATTATTTTGTTTATTTCTTGTTTTTAAAAATGTGCATATTCAAACCCATTTTAAAAAGGTTTCTTTATAATATGCAGACTGAAAATATATTTTTAGCCTTCTTTTGAAGGTTTGATAACGTGGCTCCAAAAATGATTTCCATAAAAAATTATACTATCTTTTTAAAAACTTAACAAATTTCTAATTTTTAAGGAAAAAGAAAAATGGCATCTTCTGCAGCATATACCGATTACATCAACTCGATGTTATTTTTATTTGTGTTGCATCAAA
>JADDOH010023874.1:0-30257 GCA_016648135.1 Agrypnia vestita | reverse complement strand
GGGCAAGAACGGAACGGCGGCCCTGAAAAGGGCCAAGAATGGAGCAGTGGCCCTGAAAAGGGGCAAGAACGGAACGGCGGCCCTGAAAAGGGCCAAGAATGGAGCGGTGGCCCTGAAAAGGGGCTGGTATGGAACAAACCGAGATCTATTGCTGCTGCTGCTGACGAATGTGAGCCAGCTCCGTTAGCCCCGGACCAACGGAGAACTACTTCACCGATGAGCAGCACAATGGGGAGGACGCCCGTTGATCAGCAGCCACCACTTCAAGAACATCCAACATTTGATGCAAACCATACACGTAACCCTACGGAACGGGATACTGGGGCAGCATTCACCAGAGATTGGGTGCGGTACCAAGCTGACCCAATGGCCAGAATGGCCACGATGATTTCGGATGCCATCCGATCGTCATGCGAGACGGAGAGTCCGCGGTCTCAACCAAATCACGAAGAACCTCGGATGTCCACACTCATCGCTCGGCAATCAAGCGCTCGAGATTTGCCATTGTTCAGCGGCGACCCTTTGGACTGGCCAACCTTCAAGGCGCAGTATGACCAATCATCAAGCCTTTGTGATCTGACGGCAGCTGAGAATCTACTGCGGTTACAACGCGCGCTCAAGGGACAAGCACGAGAAGTGGTTGGCCCTCTCCTGATCAGCCCACGGAATGTAACCGAGATAATGGATACTCTGGAAACGCAGTTTGGCCAACCGGACACCATCGTATCAACAATGCTAGACCGAGTGCGAAGACAACCACGCCTTCCAGAAAATACGACGGCGGGTGCTGTCATGGAATATGCGGTGGCAATTCGGAACGTCGTCGCCACGGTGGAGGGCGTGGAAGGAAAATATCTGGTGTCACCAAAACTACTAGTCGAGATAGTCGACAAACTGCCACTGTGCGTCCAGATGATGTGGCTCTCTTCACGAGTGGGAGGGTCTAAGGAAATTGGAATACAGGACTTATCAGCCTGGCTCATGAAGATGGCTGGCATAGCCCCATACGCTGGCTGTTTGGTCACTCACCATAAAGTGCGAAGGAGCGGTCAAGTTCACACAACCAGCGAAGTAGAGTCAACCATGAACAATGTTACGAACAACAATTTGTGCACTGTGTGTCGAGCAGCTAGCCACAATGTGACCGCGTGTAGTGAATTCGTACAAAAAACCGTCGCGGAACGTTGAAACATAGTGCGAGAAAGTGGCTGGTGCTATGTGTGCTTGAACAGTGGTCATCGATCCCCGCGTTGCAAGGCAAAGAAGTGCGGTGTGAACAATTGCCGGCTACCTCATCACCGAATGTTACATGAGGCATCCCGGTCAACAGCGCCATTACCGATAATGGCATCGGGCGCGTCGCGAAGACCAGGTGGGCACGACGGGCCCAATGGTTCAGATGTGGTCGGTCTCACGGGAGATAGGGAGAACGCACACCCGGTGCTACTGAAAATCCTCCCAGTGTTCGTGAATGGCCCCCGGGGTCAAGTAAAAGTGTACGCTCTACTTGACGAAGGCTCTACAGTGACCCTCATCGAAGCAGGTGTAGCCAGTGCCGTCGGGGCCCAGGGACCAGTGCGCGAACTTCGCATCCACGGTGCGAACGGAATGTGCTCGTCGGACAATCGCTCCCAAATGTTGAACATTACCATAACCGGAAATGGGTCAGAGCACACACTACGAGCGAGTACGGTCCGCGATCTCGCACTGCCCTCTCAATGGACAGTACAATCTCCACATCGGCAAGGACGTTCACGCACGAACCAGACAAAGATCTTGGAAGTGAAACCACAGCTTCTAATTGGGCAAGACCATGCCCATCTCATCGTCACTCGTGAAGTAAGGGAAACAGCGAGTGGCGGCATCCTATCCCGCACAGCATTGGGATGGACGGTGCATGGAGCCGCACCCCCCGGTCGCCGCAAACAAGTGCTACAATACTGGCAATCGCTGGAGCAACATCGCCAGCACCTGATAAACTAGAAGCACTAGTGAAACAGCACTTCTCAGTGGATTCACTGGGCGTGACCAGTGCGGCCCGCGTCAATATCAATGACGCACAAGCCGAACAAATAATGTCAGTCACCACTCGTCAGCTATCCAATGGACAGTGGGAAACCGGACTTTTGTGGAAACATGAACACGCGCACTTACCCGAGAGCCGCCAGTGCGCACTAAATCGATTAACTGGCGTAGAAAGAAAAATGAAAAAAAATGCCACCTTTGCGGCCGCATATCGGTCAAAATTCGAGGAATACTTGGAAAAGGGCTACGCCCGAGCTCTGTCGACGGAAGAAATCGACCAACTTGGACCGCGTAGATGGTACCTGCCGCACTTTGCAGTATTCAACGTCAACAAACCAGGGAAAATCAGGATAGTTTTTGATGCCGCCAGCAAGTGCCGAGGCGTGTCACTCAATGACACCTTATTGACCGGACCAGACTTGCTTTCTTCACTTCTGGGAAACCTGTTCCGATTCCGGGAAGGAAATATATCACTGGCGGCAGACGTGCAGGAAATGTTCCTGCGCATCAAAATCTGTGAACCTGATCAAAGTGCACAGCTATTTTTATGGAGGGACCATGAAGACGCTGAACCACGCACTTTTATGATGACATCCATGGTGTTTGGCGCGACATGCTCACCGACCAGTGCGCAATTTGTACGCAACCAAATCGCGGAGGCCAGCGCGGTGGAATTCCCGGCAGCAGCCTGCGCGATAAAAACCAAGTTCTACATGGATGATTATCTTGATGCAGTGGACACCACAGAGGACGCCATCAAACTAATGAAAGAAGTATCAGAGGTTTTGCGACGCGGAAACATGCACCTGACTAACTGGGCATCTAATGACCCACATGTCATGGCACAAGTGAATCCACAACTACGTGCAGTGACACCAATCGAAATAATTAGTGAAAGCACGACCACCGAGAGGGTACTTGGAATCAAATGGGATCCAAGCTCCGACAAATTTATATTCCAATTTGTAAATTTGCCAGAACTAGAAGCTGGAGATCGACCAACCAAGCGAGAATTGTTGAGCGCCGTCATGCGGATTTTTGACCCGGTGGGCTTCCTCGCCTGCCTTCTGATACGGTCAAAAATCCTACTACAAGCCGTGTGGAGATCAAAAATCGGCTGGGACGATGAAATTATCCCCGAACACGCGCAAAAATGGCGCGAGTGGTACAGACTACTCAAGACAAGCCAATGCGCAGTGCCACGTCAGTGTCTCTCAAGTCGAAGCAGTACACAAGTCTCGTTACACATTTTCAGTGACGCTTCTGAACTGGCATGCTGCACCGTGGCATATTTCGTGGAAGAGATGGGCAACAACTGCCGAAACGTAGCGTTCGTGGCATCAAAGTGCAAGGTGACTCCACTAAAACCATTATCAGTGCCACGGCTGGAACTTCAAGCCGCTCTAATGGGAGCCAGACTGGCCGCCACTGTGAAAAGAGAACACGTCTGCCAGATCCAGAGAACGGTCATGTGGACGGACTCAATGACGGTACTTTGCTGGTTAAGAACGGACCCCCGATCCTACTCCGCCTTTGTTGCCAACCGTCTGGGTGAAATAGACGAGCTAACAGACACCGGTACTTGGAAATGGGTACCCACACGCCATAATCCCGCAGATATTGGAACCAGGGACGGCGATCCTCCAAACCTAGCCGCTGACAGTATGTGGTTCAGCGGTCCTGAGTTCCTCAGGAGAGAAGAATCGGCTTGGCCACGAGAGGCTAACCAACCCCAACCCGATCCACGGTGCCTCGAATTACGACCGGACGTCGTGACCTTAACTCAAAGTGTCACTACGAACAGCGGCGCATTTCCAGAATTAGGGCGCTTCTCATCGTGGATACGTTTGGTCCGCACCACAGCCTGGGTGCGACGATTTGTGACAAACTGTCGCCGAAAAACAAATTTGGTAGGAACGGGGCATGACTTGACACCACATGAAAGAGATGCTGCCGAGGAGGCCTGGATCATCCATTCCCAAATGATTTCATTTGGTCCAGAGGTACATATATTACAACGAGGAGAGGTTCTTCCCAGAAACAGCCGCCTCTATCCGATGACACCACGACTGGATAACCGAGGCATCATTCGGATGGGCACTCGTCTAATTGGAGCAACAGTATCAGACATACCACTGGACCTACGAGAACCTATCATACTGGATGGTTCACATCCCTATGTACGAATCATGGTGCGATACTATCACGAACGTGAAAACCACCCAGGAACCGAAAGAACTGTGAGTGACCTGCGCGCTAAATTTTTTATTTTGCGATTAAGACCAACCGTGCGCCGAATACAATTTGAATGCCAGGCATGTCGCAACGGACGAAGCCAGCCGCGACCTCCGCTGATGGGCCAACTGCCGGATGCACGACTTTCCCACCATCAACCACCGTTCACCCATTGCGGTCTCGATTATTTCGGCCCACTACAGGTGACCATCGGCCGACGGAAAGAAAAAAGATACTGTGCATTATTCACTTGCATGACAACACGAGCCATCCACCTGGAACTGGCCGCGTCCCTGAACACGGACTCGGCCATCATGGCATTAAGAAGGATGGCGGCGCGCCGTGGTCATCCACGCCACATTTACTCCGACAACGGAACGAATTTCCGTGGAGCAAGTAAGGAATTTGCTGAGACATTATCCGAACTACAACACGATCCGCGGATGCGCGAACATCTGGCGGAAACAGGAGTTGATTGGACATTCACTCCCCCCCTCGCTCCTCACATGGGGGGAGCCTGGGAAAGTTTGGTGCGATCTGTCAAAAGAGCACTCGGGGCTACGTTAAAAGAACAGGCACCCCGTGAAGAGACATTATTAACTATTTTGGCCGAGGCCGAGTACACGGTAAATAGTCGCCCGTTAACTCACGTTTCGGTGGACCCGAGAGACGATGCGCCACTGACACCGAACCACCTACAGCTAGGTTCAACCGGACGACACGTGCACATGGCGATTTACGGGGCCCTTGATCAAAATGTTTGTTTACGCAAGCAGTGGAGAACGGCTCAACAAATGGCGGACATGTTCTGGCGTCGATGGATGAGAGAGTATTTGCCAACCCTGGCTTTGAGGCAGAAATGGCAAGAAGCCGCCCCGCCTATTCGAGAAGGCGAGCTAGCTATCATCACCGACGCCAACTTACCACGAAACAGCTGGCCAAGAGGGATCGTGATAGAGGCCAGACCGGCCGCTGACGGACAAGTCCGAGCGGTCCGTATAAGAACCGCATCAGGCGATTACATCCGGCCTGCCACACGAGTCGTCATACTACCCACGCAGCTTCCGGACGTCGCAGGGATGGCGGCACAACCCTGTTCTCCGTGAAGGTGCAGGCAAGCTGTACGGGGGGAGTGTTTCGAACAGGATCCACGGCGATCAACTTGACCCGTACAACCAACTGCGACACGGAAATTGCGAAATTTTATATATTTTATGTTTTTCTACGAATGCTTTTTTATGTTATATGAGTAAATTTAAGAAAATGAAAATAAAAATATTATGTTTTGGTAGCCCTGAAAAAGGGCCGGTTTTTGAATATTTGTGTGAATCTGACCCAGCGTGTGTAGCGTTCAACGGAGCATCAGCAGCAGCGCGGGGCGCAGCGGAAATGAGCGACGCGCCGGTTGGCTGACACACGCGGGGTCTAATGTACTTAATTGAATAAATGCGCTGAAATCGGAGAGCAAAGGCAGTCTTTTCGTCGTATTGTGTCTTCGCTCTTCGACTTTTTATTTTTTCTATATTTTTTTGTCCCGTTACATTTTTTATTCTATCCGGTAGTTTATTGAATAGTTTTGGTATAACGCACTGTTTGGTTCTGTCTCCGTAATAATTGTTTGTTTTTTTTATTTCTAGTTTCTTATTCGTTATTTGTCTTGTCGTATATTCATATTGTACTAGTGTTTTAAATCTCTCATTCTCGTATTCTTCCAGTGCCAGTTTATATTAAAGTTGTTTTTGAACAAATCTTCTTCTTCTTCTTCTTCAGCCTTCGTCTCTCCACTGCTGGATATAGGCCTCTTCCTTCTCTTTCCATCCATCCTTGTTGTTTGCTAATTGTAGCCATTTCTTTCCCCCCACAGCGGCTATATCATCGGCCCATCTCTTTTGAGATCTTCCGATGCCTCTTTTATTCTCCCAAGGTCTCACTTTCAGAACTCTGGGAGGCCATCTTGTAGCATCCTATCTTGCAACATGTCCTGCCCATTGCATTTTAGCTTCGCTACGCGATCCATGATATCCACTACTCTAGTTCTGCGCCTAATTTCGTCATTTCTAATCTCTTAGGCTTACTGCAAGCATGGATTTCTCCATGCTTTTCTAAATTTTTCTTTGTAAGGGTCATAGTCTCCAATCCATACGTCATCACTGGCAGTATGCATGATTCAAAGGCTTTTCTTTTTAGGCTATTACATAATAAACTATAACAAATATTAGTGTTAAAATCAGCGAAATAAATACCTCGCAAAAATCTTAACTAACTAAGTGTATTGTATTTTAATAAAGGTACTTTGAAAAGACGTATTATAGTCTGAATCCGCTCCTGCTCACATGTAAATATTGTGCCTTGAAGAAAGGAATCGTCAGCCGATGTATTTTCCATCCTTCAGTCCTCTCCGCTGCTTTAATTGGCACAGATTGGTAACGGCCATTTGCAATGCAATAATAATAATTGAACGTAGTTATGCAGAAAGCAGCCAACCCACAAAATTCTAAAAATGAGTTATATACGGGTTTGGACAGCTTCCTACGATATCTTTATATGCTGAAATCGTACATGCTCTTTATGCTATAGTTTTTTGTAAATTCAAATTTTTCTAACCCACATCAATATTAGTGAATTTTACCTCTAAAGGGACGATATTTGTTCAATCATTCTTAAAACATATTAATTTAATAACCACGACTAAGACAAACAAGACTTTTTTATACAAAATAAATGTTGAAATAAAAATGACAACTGATTAAACAAACATGCTTATACTTAAATGTAATTTTAAAAATAAAAATAAATAGGTGTAGAATAAATCCAAGCCACATAGTACCTATAAAATAACTGACATTTAATAATGTCACTCCCATTTCATAGAATACATCCAACCCACATAGAACAAATTGAGTCCTGTTTTTCGTACATTTTGACATTTTGCAGAAAGAAACCAACCTGTAAAACGCGTCATATCTTTATAAATAAAAGTTTTTTTCTTATAATTACATTTAAAAACCATAAAAAATATCTTTACAATAAGCCCTACGCAAAAAAATATGCAATAATGCATTAAATATCGACATATTAGGTTTTTGTAGATTAAAATTTTTAGAAGCCATTTTCTCAGTTCCATGTTTTTTGGGTTGGCTGCTTTCTGCATAATTACGTCCAATTGTCTCTGGAAGACATTTTGTCAGCACAGTAGGTACGTCAAAAAATAATTCGAGGAATGTATTTCGTACTCTCA
Organism: Agrypnia vestita; assembly: GCA_016648135.1. Classification (NCBI taxonomy): domain Eukaryota; kingdom Metazoa; phylum Arthropoda; class Insecta; order Trichoptera; family Phryganeidae; genus Agrypnia; species Agrypnia vestita. The sequence continues at coordinate 22,759 of JADDOH010023874.1, read as the reverse complement.
AAAATATTGATGATCAACTTACGTTCAACTGATTTGCACTGAAATTAAATTATTTTAAAAGTTTCATAATTACACTTAAATTCATGTATATATATTTTTTATTTATAGGTGTTTATTTAATCAATAATAATCCGAGATCAAGCTGGTTTATTTAATTAATAATAATCAATATGACTTTTTTATACCGGTGCGTAAAGAATCAGTATTTCCTTAATTATAGACTTATATCAAAACATATAGGTACATACTTGAACATTTTTTTACTCCTTTTATATTAACTCGTTTGCTTGCCGGCTTGCCGTCAAAAAAAACTTTAGATCGATTTTTGACCCTTTTCCCGTGATCCAATCGAGCTGAAACTTGGCAAGTAGACTCGTGGCGACGATCAAAAAGATCTATCAAATTTTCGTTAAAAAAAATTAATAATTATAGTATAATTTCGGTTTTTTCTCTATGGTTTTTTGGAATCCTTTTCAAACCGTTGTTGCTTAGCAACGGCGATCCCCCATCGCGGTTATTTTCTAAATTTGAATTACTCCGTCGGCATACATAATAGGTACTTCACTACGAATGTCGAAAATCTAAATTGACTGACAAATGTTTTTAGAATTTAATCTTCAAAGCATGAAGTGTCTTATCAAAGCTCAAAACATCTGACATTTTAGAATATATTAAATTACTGTTAGTTTAGTGTTATGTTATATGTTTTAATTCGTCTTTAATTGTTGTTATATTTTACAAAGAAAGGGAGTATAATAAAAACTTGGTTTTTATGGGTTACTTTTTTTATAAATGTTCTCAGGTTTTCACAGCCATTCAGATTATTCTATGTGTTTTCTGGGATATTCTGCCGTGCATATATGTGACCTCACTGGCCGACATTTCGGATCCTATTGCACCATCATCAGGGTTGATGTGCTTTTTTTAATATCCTACAGTTAACGGTAGCTACTATTCTAAACCCTGGTGATCGGGTGGAAATGAAATGGTTCGCGTCTTTGCTAAGTTCTATTTGTACTGTATCTTTGACGGACAATGCAGGCTCGGCGATAGCAACATCGCTATCATTACCGCCTTCGGGTTTGCTGGCCCGGGGTTCAAGCCCCATCTCCGGCCGTTTAATTTGTTGTTAATTTTAGCTGTGAATTCGAACGAAATTACGAACGTTACACAAAGTTACGGGTTACACAAAGTTACAGATGTACGGACGGACAGACGTACAAACAGCGAAATTATAATGTTTTATTACAGTCATACGGGCTGCACGAAGGGACAGTATGTGCCTGTAGTCTCAATAGGTTCAGAATATAGTTTGATTTTGTTCAAATCTTTCAGAACAGTGCTGGATTTATGTCACAGAGACAGAATAAGCATGGTATATTCTATCATGGGTGGAAATGGCGAATGTTACAATTGTGTAAAGTGATCACTTAAGCCAACCATAAAAAGACAGGTCATAAGTCCTGTGTACACCCAAATGACTTCTATACCTACTTTCCCATAATTAATACAGTTTCGTCTCTGTGAGATATCTATAATATACACTAATTGATCAATAGGTTCGGTTTTCCAGGCATATTGGTTATTTGACGACATAAGACGTATTGATTAGTAAGCCTCAAACTTTGTGAGGCATTACAAATATGAAGATTTAATTCAAGAGTTAATAAACTAAAATAAAAAACAGACGAAAGTTTATGAATCTTCTGGTTAGTATTTTTGATGTTTGTTAACTTTGTGGTTGGACATAATTATAAATTTTAACTAAATAACTTTGTATAAACCACTAAAATAACCTTACGGTTTGTGTTTTCTGGGCTATTTTGCCGTGTTTCTATGTCCTCTCTGGCCGACGTTTTGGTCACACATCAACGACAAATACGGCAAAATACCCCGGAAAACACAAACCAGAAGATTTTGAACGGCCGAGAAAACTCAAGAACAATATTGACAGTTTATGAATTTTGTAATAAATAGTATAAAATAATATTTTTTATCTTCTGATTATTATTACATCCGGTTATTGTTATCCATATTTACAGGTCACATAGTGATTACACAAGAGAATTCCATTGAATTGTACTAACTTATACTAACAACGTTTTACAGAAAATAAGTCTGAAATATTTAATAAAATGCAAACTTTGAAGTCGTTCAAATTCTTGTGTAAATTTAGGATATGTACAACTTTACAAAAATGTGATAGATGTGGTAGTCCATCATGTGTGAAATTGGTGAACGTTACATTCTGTAAAAGTGAGACATCTATATTTATCTGGATTAATATGAGAAAATAGTTTAAAATAATAATAAAAAATTAACATTGTGTAAAGTGAGACATCTATATTTAACTGTTCGAAGAATATTTTTTCTTCTTCTGTATGAAGGCTTGAACTTTGTGGTGACATTATTATTAAAATAAAACACAAATAACTTTGTTTTCACCACTATATTAGATTAAAAAATCTACATGTTTCGAGAACAATGTTCTCTTCATCAGGATTATTATGTATTAGTACACAATAATCCTGATGAAGAGAACATTGTTCTCGAAACATGTAGATTTTTTAATCTAATATAGTGGTGAAAACAAAGTAATTTGTGTTTTATTTTAACATCTATATTTATCTGGATTAATGTGTGAAAATAGTTTAAAATAATAATAAAAAATTAACAGCATCTGACGACATCAAAGAAATGTTTTCTCAATATCAAACAAAATAATTTCATTGTCTGTCCCGTTAACTTCGTGTACTACACATACATACTGTATGGAATGGAGGCTTGGGAACCCTTCAGACACGCTAGGAGTCTGGAAATGTTCCACCAACGATTCCTCCGTTGGTGGAACATTTCCACAGATCCACTGGAGCGACCATTTATCTAACGTTACTGTTCTGCGTCGCTCTAAATGTCGGCCAATTGAGAACATGGTCGTGGAAGCGAGATTGAGATGGACGGGCTACGATCACAGACTTCCGAAACGGGTCTTAAATGGGGAGATAATGGGCAGGCGAAAGGCCGGAGGGCAGAAGAAAGGGTATAAAGACTGTCTCCAAGAATCGCTGAGCCTTTGTGGAGCACCTGAGAACTGGGAGCAGCTGAACTGGAAGATCGTGTAAGCTGGAGGAGTTTGCTCTCGGGCTGATGGCGTTGCGGCCGCCAGACGATTAAAAAATGAGCAGCTATGCATCAACGGGACCGACCGACGCAACCTGACCGCTTCCTATGTGAAGTATGAGGACAAACAGACCTCTCGAATAGGACTACTTAACCATCGCAAAGCTCATAAGAGGCGCAGCAACAACTAAGTCAGAATGGCGAAAGGATCCTCAATCAAAACAACTTCGTGTAACGTCCGTAATTTCGTTATAATTCACCTTGAGCCCCGGGCTACCAAACCCGAACCGGCTGATTATACGAATTATTATCATTTTTCTTCCGTAATTTTTGACGGGTTACAGCTAGCATATTGATAATTCTATTGATCCGCATACAGGTAGAGGAGAACATTTCATCTGTTAACAAGCTAATACTATGGCAACAGCTTATTAAATTGCAATCAGTATCTGGAGCATCGATCACTACAATGAACTAATGCAAACTTAGTTGATTTAAATTAATATACGCTGGGCAATTTGCGTTCTTTTGATATCGTTAAACGATAAACGTTATATTGTGTCAAGTGATCACTTAAGCCAGCCGTATGATAGGTCGTACGCCCTATGAACATCCAAAAACACTTCCCTACCTACTTTCCCATATACTTAGAAAAATATATATACATTTGTAAAGAATAAAAGTTATTTAAATAAAAAGAAATATTGTTTTAAGCCCCTTAATTGATATAATATACAATGTAAAAAAAATTGGACCCAACCTTCTTCAGACACGACAGTATAATATAAACTACCCTAAGCAAAGACTTTTACATTACACAGAAGTTAACCTTTGATTGTGGACGTCATTTTTTACACTTCCTTAGACGTAGGGTGTCAAAGTTCTCTGTAATTCAGAGGAAATTTTAGGAATTTGGTTTGTTATAATTTCGTTTATAATTTTAATAATTAAACAAAATTAATACACGTCTTGTAAACTTTTTTAAAGTTTCACTTATTTTCACAAAAATTTAAAAAATAAGGCCTTTTTTAAGTCTTGATACCACTTATAGAAACTAATATTTAACCATATCTTAATAAACAAAAATAATCCTTTTTATGAAAAACAAAAACAAAAATATGTCATTATAAAAGAAAACTAAAAATAAACTTCTTAGGTAGATACTAATTTAAATGGAATTTCTGACATGAGGTAAAAATTAGGTATTGAGACCCCATGTCCACAGTCAAAGGTTAAGTACTTAATTAGAGAGAGTATTATTAGTATAAAAAAAATTCGTCTATTGTAAAAAATAAGTTTTGTTTATTAGATTACTTAATTATAAAAGACTAAACTACAATATAAATGTGTCTTAGACAAGTCGCGAAGACATTTTTCCGCTGTGACGCATGACCCTCTGCTAAAGCCATGTATTCACTAGGGGACAAATCGCGAAACATTCCGCTCGGCATGTCGCATCAACATCTACGCTCATGTTTCGGGGACAATGACGCGGCCATTTGACGTGTACACACCGGGACTCGCATATCTTGTCGCGGAAATGTCACCCGATGAGCTTATGTTGACAGCTACGGTATCTCATTTGGCGAAAACGGGGTTCCGCGCAATTCGAAATGTTTTTTTGGGTCGCAATTTCAAATAAACGAGGTTTTACTGTAGTAAATTGAATATTATTAAAAACAAGGTCCTTTTTGCAAATAATTATTGTTTTCCAGACGTCGCGGAAATATATCGCCCTATGAGGTTATGATGATAGCCGCGTATCTGTTTATGTTAATGAGTTTATCGAAAAGTAAGAGGAGAAAAAAGAGGGGAATGCGAAATTATTTACTGCAAAGAGAAAGAAGGACGGACATTCTATGCGATCTTCGATCGATACAGCTCGATGAGTTCAAGAACGATTTCGTTTCCCCGCATTGTCATCTTGACAGATACAGCGCATGCGTATTCACTTGTAAACATACCACGTGGTACTGACGCTCCGCGGAATGTTGCAGTGAGTACGCTCGGGTACCGTGCGCATGGCAACGTTGCCACGGCACGTAGAAATGCCGCGCTATGTTGTGCGCGAGGTCGCGGAACAGTGCACGACGTTGCAACGTCACGTAGACTCTATGCCGCGCGCGCTGTTGAGGGACAATTTGTCCCCTAGTGAATACATGGCTTAAAGAGCTAGTTAAGTTCATCTGTTTATATATTTTGTACTCGATATTTCCTACTAATAAGTTCCTGGTGCATAATAAATGCGCTACTTAACAATTAAACGCCGAAGATTCAGTGTATCAAATATTTATGACTTGTTTCTCCTTAGTGAACGCACTTTAATTACAGTCCAATAAATTTGATTGTAGTATTAACACAAGTCGATTGCAATACGGGAACATTATGGGACTCGAATGCGTCCACAGGACCGGACCGACCGATACATTCATTTTAATTTATCTTTCACTTTTTGCACGTAAACTTGGCTACAATTGTTCATTTATATCATAATTTATACACTATATTACATTTCCTTAAAAAAATACTTGAATACAACATTTACAACACAAACGACATAAGTTATATATCAACTGTATTATTATTGTAATGATCTGATGTTTTTTTTTATTTATTTATTTTAAAAAATCCTTGTTTACAAATAAAAAAAATAAAAAATAATAAAAATAAAATAAATGATGTGTATTATTATTGTAATTTCAATGAAAAATTAGTTTTGGTAGTATTATTTATTTATATAAATATTTATATAAATAAAATTTCTTTTTTTTTACTTTTGTAATTAAAATTGTTTTTGTTTTTTAACTCTTCTGATTATAAAATGAATAATATTTAGTAACAGTCTAACATTAAATTGTGAAAGGTTTTTTAAGGCGTTCTGTGAGACCAGTAATATTCCAAAAATAAATAGATGAATTTAAAAAACAAATCTAAAATTCAACAACTGGAAATGGTGTATCAATACACATATTTAGGACGGATGGTAGAGGTACATTTTAATTGCAGTCACTTCACAGGGAGCGTCCGTAAACCAGGTGAACTGACGAGGAGGCGAGAAATTAGTCAGAATGCTACGCTGGGCTACGTGAGGGCAGGGGGGTCAGAGCAGATTTAGGGGGGGTCAAGGCAAAAGCCTCGTTACATATTTGTAACGTCTAATTCCGAAACTCGCAAACAATTTTATGTGTTTTTGGATTATAGTAGACAAAAAATGTAGAAAACTGCATATTGCACAAGGCATCAATTGAAGTTATCCGAAATCCGTTTGGAATTACCTTAATTAATTTGGATTACCTCCAAAGGTAGAAGAGCAACTGAAAATTTACTTACTGTAATTGTATAATAATGTCTTCAAATAAAAATATATACCTATATAAATAAATAAATTAATTAAGGAAAATAAAAAATAATCTTAAACAAAACTTTAACCCTTTTTACATTAAACAATTATTCTACACATATTTACACTTGGACTTATGACTAACTCAACTTTCACTAACATTCCACTTGATACTCTGTAGATACATAATAACTACCTTATGAAAATAAATACTACTGACGAACTCGAAAAAATATTATAATTGTGTTCTATAACGCCACTCTGGGACAGGCGTAGCCTAGTAGAGTGGCATAATCCACAAATTAAACAAAAAAAAATGTGTAATTTATCTTATGTTTTATTGTAAATTAGTATTAAGTATCTTTATTTGTAAACAAGGATTTTTTTAAATAAATAAAAATAAAAAAAATTAGGCGCTGCATTTAGATGCTGCAGGAGTGATTTTAAAAATAGATTTCGAACGTATGCAAAGAAAGCGTATAAAAGCGTGTCTTAATTTTTTTTTGTTTTTAGATGAGAGCACTGGCACAAATAAACTGCTGTGCAGTGTGGTGTGTTTCGATGGCTTCCTGGCCGAGTTACGCCTCGACCGGCCCTATGGAAGTGTGGCTGGTACAGTGTGTACGCGCATCACGTTGTCACATACGCGGCAGTAAATCATCACCGCGTTCGTGACAGAAATGATGGAGTACCCGCTGCACGTGGTTGGACCGGCCTGGTTAGGCCTACCATTTGTCGTTTTCTCTTTTCTTTATTTTATCTGTTTTCTTTTTCTTCTTTTTTCTTTTCTTTCATTTCTTTTTTTTTCTTTTTTATTTTCTATTTCTTTTTTCATCTTTTTTTTCATTCCTTTTTCTTTCTTTCTTTTTTTCTTTTTTATTTCTTATTTATTTTTCATATTTTTTTATCCCAATTATAATAATTTCGTTGTCTATCCGTCCGTCTGTCTGTCTAACTGTCCCGCAACTTCATGTAACGTCCGTTACTTCTTTATAGTATTTTTATTTTCTTTTACTTTTTCATTTTTTCATTTTTTTACGTAAATTTTTTACGTTTATTTTTTACGCAAAAATTTTTACGTTTTTATTATATTTTTTTACTGCTTTTTTTAGATATTTCTTTCCCTTTTTAAACCTAAACTAATCTTTTAAAAAAAATATACGGAAAATTTTATTACTTCTTTTTTTATATAAATAAAAAAAATACTTATTCCTTAGTAACCAACATGTAAAAGTGCCGTCATTTTTGACGGGTTACAGCTAGTAAATAAATTAATATTTATTCTTTAGGAACCGATATGTAAAATTACCATCACTTTTGACGGATTACAGCTAGTATTAATATACACTTGTAAATGTTCAGTAAGAATCATCAAAGCGATTGTTTTGATTAGCCATATTCCGATTGAATATATCGATTACTATTTTTTGTTTTCTGTCACTAATTTGCAAACCTTATCAAACAGATTAAAAATATCAGACTTTATTTTTCTCATCATAATACTAAATAGCGTGAATGACAGCCCTGCGTTTTTAATCATTATTAAATATACAGTGCCTAGACTATTTTATTGTATCAAGAATATTTCCAACGCGGAACATAACTCACCACCCTGCAGTATTCAGTGACTTGTTAATATAACAGTAGCTTAGAAATTTATAATCTAAGTCTTCAATCATATAAATCTAATGTTGTCAATGCACGATTGGACAACATTGTAAATCTGTTTTTAAATACGTTATTTTTTATTCCATCAAGGTGTTTTTTTATGTTGTTGCTAGCGAACTTTATTACAAATAAATGTATTACCTATGTTCTTTATTGTAAAAGAATTTGTACTGTAAATAAAAATACAGAGTGCCTCACAGCTAATGGCAAAACTTTACAGGTGGATTTCTGCTTGGATAATGAGTCGAAAATGTTCAAGCAACCATGACCTAATTAATACGAATAGATATATGGAGACATGCAATATCAAAGTTTGCATTTTTTTCAATATATCTAATTTATTTTTTGAAAACAGTTGAACCATCATTACACTCACTTATATCGATTATGAAAAATTCGTTACAAATCGAATAAAGTGATGAAAATCATGCAAAAATTGAATAAATATTTTTTTACAAAACTTTTATCATTTTATTTGTGTTTTATTGAAGAAATGAATATTTCATAATCGATATAAGTTGATGTAAATATTGAAAAAAAATGCAAATTTTGATATTGCATATCTCCATAACTATTGAAATTAGGTCAAGGTTGCTTGTATATTTTCGACTCATTATCAAGGTAGGAATCCACCTGTCAAGTTTTTGCTACTAGCTATGAGTCATCCTGTATATAAATAAATAATGAACTGGCTTTGATCGTGTCATCTACCCAGAAGACTTTTAAAATGTTATTTGAAAATAATTTTCAAGTAAGATTTTTAAAAAAATTGAAGTTGTAACAAATAATAAAACAACTCTGCTTCGTTAATGTTACAGGGAAGAGGGACCCACCAGACATCCAGGGCATTTGTCTGGCTACCTACTTTCCCGACATGGCTCCGTGTGATTTTTGGCTATTTCTCAAGCTAAAAATGGCGCTAAAAGGGATCCGATTAGAATTATCTCGGGATTTATACAAAGGAAACGAAGAGAAGACATTATGCAGAACGCGACAGCCCAGCTAAACATCCTTCCAAAAGATGCGTTGCAGAAGTGTCTCCAGCAATCGCAGGACTGCTGGAAGATGTGTGTGTATTAGCGAAGGGAAAAACTTCATTTCAAAATGAAGACTACAACACACACACGTTCACCAGTTTGAAGACTACAAAGTGTACACTACAATTGTAGTACTACGAAATGAAGTGAAGTAAATGAAGTGAAGTAATGAAGTAATTGTAGTATTAATGAAGTGAAGTAATGAAATGAAGTAATTGTAGTATTAATGAAGTGAAGTAATGTAATGAAGCAAATGTAGTATTAATGAAGTGAAGTCAACGACAAAAATATTTAAATAAATGACGATTTCAGATTTCGTTCGATTCCAAAAAATTTTCAAACCATGGGGGGGGGGGGTTGTTACAGTTTCCAGAGATTTCTCCGTTTAGCTACATCAACTTCCCAAAAATTTTTTCATAACTCCCAAAATTTTTCAAACCATGGGGGGGGGGTTGTTACAGATTCCAGAAAATTCTTCATATATCTACATCAACTTTCCAAAAATTTCACGTAAAAAATACACTATTTAAAATGTGTTTCTCATACTTTCGATAACTTTGAAGTGTATGTACTTTGTAGTGTTCGCTTTGAAATGAAGTGTACTATTTGAAGTTTATACTTTCAATAACTTTGGTGTTTGTAGTTTGTAGTGTGCACTACACATCAAAATGTGCGAAGTGTACACTTCAATGTAGTGTAGTACTACATTGTAGTAGTGAGTATAGAGCGGACCCATCACTAGTGTGTATTACCAAGGGGTAGATTATCGATATCTTTTTAGATTAGAGTAAGCTTACTGTGTACGAATAAATGTGTTTTTCCCGACCTGGTGTGACCGAGATAGGAGGGGAGACGGGTGGTGGTAGAGTTTGAACGACACTGGGATTAAGTCTGCTTCATCCTTCTTCTTACTTTCCGACGCCGACTTTAAGCGCTTATTCAGACACAGCGGGAACCGTGCCGTTTCAGAATCGCATGAGATCCGTGCGGGTCTCATTTACCTAGGTTTGTATGTGATCGTTCAGACACAACCGTGCGGTTAGTCAACCGCTGCGGTGCCCGCAACCCAACCGCTAGAAAATAGACCCGCACGGCGCCCGCACGATCCTATTACTATGGGGCCTTACGAGAGCGTTCAGTCGCGTTGCGGGCACCGCACGGTTCCATGTCACAACAGGAGCACGCGTGGATTATATTCTCTTTTCTACGGTTATGGATCGCTTTGACATTGAATTTTTTATTGATGAAGTGGAGAAAAGACCTGTAATATGGGAGAAAAGACCTATAATAGTGTGAGGATTACTCAAATATGCCAAGAACCAAGCTTGGCAGGAGTTGGTGGAGATGTTTGGAAATGGTGGGAAAAAAAAGGATTTTAGAGAAGTAGGTATTTATTCACCAAAAATGAACTGACAGAACGATATTAATGTGTCTTGCCATGGAAGACGGCCGTCGTTAACAAAGTAATGAGCGAATATATCTCTGATATTCAAAGATGGAGAACGGCACCAGAACTGTCAAACTGACGTTTATTTTCGCGCGCACAAATCGCTTATTAACCGCGGCTGTGTGAACAGATGACACAAATCGCGTGTTTTGAAACGCGATTCTGAAACTGAACGGTTCCCGCTGTGTCTGAACAAGCGCTAAATGCCGATATCCAAATTCCAAAATCCACCCTATTACCACAACGCCTTGATAACGCAAAATGCACTACAGTTCTACCTGCAAAAGTGATTGATAAAAATGTTACCGCAAAATAGGTCATTCATTTATTACACTCTGTCAACCCGAGACACGCGGATCGTATTTGTTAAATACTGTTCCGCGGTTTTTGTAATTATAACCGCACGCAACGCTAAACGCAATTTCGATCTTCAAAAATTTTTGGCCCGCTTTTTTTTGAAAATACGCGCCACCCGCATGTGAAATACTGCACCGAGGAAATGATGTGAACTGTGAATCCAGATCTGGACCATCGGGCGTTCCTTCCTGATCCTGACATCGAAGGTAAGACTTGCTTCCACGTGTCCTGTTATGCTCTTGTATACGGTTCGTTTTTTCTTCCTGTCTTGGTCCCGCTATTCTAATTTTCACCGACTTTAGATTATAAATTCCGGAGAGCATTTCCGGAGATCTCTCGCGAATTACGAATTACGCAACCTTTATATAATTCACCGCCTTTTACATTCCACTCTATCTCGTTGTTTTGTTTAATCTCGGTTCGCTGAGAATCGAAAGGTTCGTTCGTTTTTTTGTTCTATAAAAAACGAGCGAATCATCCGCTGTACCACGACCAAAGGTTCCATATATTTTAACAAACCGTATGAAGGATATTGAGCTGTTATTGGAGCTATGCCGTGTAAATAGGCACACTTTCAGGGGATAAATTATCTGTGCAAAGAATAACTGTCTTTAAACAAGTCAATCGGGATAAAATCAGACCAAAAACAACCACAAGAATGACGTCAACTAACTTGCCAGATGGCTGGATCCTGGATCTTCTTGCACAAACTGCGGCGATATCCCTGGGCGATTATTTGATTTATTTAGAATTCGATAGGCGCGCTGTTATTTCTTACACTTGTAGGTAGGTAATTTTTGCGGCGAAGATTCAATATATATATATATATATAAATATACGCTTGGAAGATATCAATTATGAATATCTCCTTAGTTATTTATAACTTTTAAACTTGTCTGTGAGACGTACTGTAACAGACCTAATATTTCTTTATAGGATCGTAAATAGTTTGATTGATTGCCCCCAGATTATTAGTCTGATCGACTTATATGCTCCATCGAGGTCATCAAGACACAGTGCATTGATCTATTATAGTGGAAATGTCAGAACTAATGCATTAGAAAACTCTGTAATTCCCAGATTACACTCATTAGGGAATGAACATGCAGAGGCGGCTGACATTTTTGCTGATAGTATAACTGTGTACAGGACAAAGCTGATACAATTGTTTACATCTCAACGAAATGGAAATGGACAATAAATTTTTCTATTTTACCTTTAACTATTATTATTTTACCTTTAACTGTATTATTATTTTATCTGTCTTATGTTTTTCTGTATTATTATTATTACCTTTTTACTATTATTATTGTAACTTTTAACTGTATTATTATTTTAACTGTCTTGTGTTATTTTTTTTAAAAATTATTCTGTATATTTGTAAAAGCTCATAAGGGCGTTAAAGAAATAAATAAATAAGTATATTATGTACCGCGTGCTGGCGCGATTCACTCCTCAAATTTAGCGGCAATATTATAAATCACAAAGTGATGGCGAGGTTTTTTAATTTATACAAAAAAGTAATGCGATGCGTAAAAAATGTCACCGCCGACGCTTCAAGGTCAGAATTCGAAGTGAGCGAAGTTATACTCATGCGACATCTGTCGTCGCGTTCCAAGCCAGTTAGCCAGGGGAGAGCACTCCAGATGGCCAACATTGCGATTAACATGACAGACAAAAAGACGATAATCCTTTGCACAAACACCACATATGTGGGGTATAAAAGCAAAGTCAGCAATATCCAAAAATTAAAAAAACGTTTAGAATGAATTCACCGAGGATTACATATTTAAAATGTACTGAATTCTATATTTTCCCTTCCACAATTATGTTTTTTATAAATTTACAGGCTACGTTTCCTATAAAATCTCGAATTCAGTACATTGTAAATTAGTTATCGTCGACGACTGCATTTTTTTTTATATTGCTGCCTTTGCTTTTCTTCTTCTTCTTCCTTGCACTAGGTAGGCTGTTGATGTCGGGTCTTCTCGTTCTCAGGCCGTATCATTTTCGGTTCTGGGTATAGCATTCGTCCAGGCTGTTTCTCTGTAGTATTTTGGAGCAATGAGTCTTCCAGGAGTTCTTTGGTCTTCCCCTAGATGACTAACGATGAAGCTCTATGGACATTGCCTGCATCACCATGTGGTCTGGTGGTCTCCGTCTTATGTGCCCATACCATCTCACCGTGGGGTATAGGAGCTGCCTTTGTTTTATGTTCCACATATACCTCAACGCCATAAAACCGGTTTCAAATTTTACCGATTCGCCGGTTACGCCGTTCGTCGGTAGTTTTGCACGCCCTAGACAAGATACCATTTATTTTTACGATCGAAATGATTAAATGGAAAATGAGCACAGCGGTGATGCGGAGGAACAACTTAATGACCTTCTTGATGACCAGATATTAGCATGCTCAAATTAAGACCACGAAAAGGCGGTCACGACGGCAGAAGACTTAATCGAGAAGAATAATTATTGACTATCGCTCATTCATTGTCACAGACAGCAAAAAAATGTACACATTTGGGAGGCCACCATTTTGCGTATCTATTTCAGGTAAATTACACGTTGTTTTAATTACGGTACAAAAAATATTGTTTGAAGTGTTCAAGATATATTTATAGATTTGTCAAAGAGACAAAGCTATTATTGATGATTTAAAGAAAAATTAAAGACATGTAACAATCTGATGAAATAATACTTATAGCTACCCTATACTCGTTGTGTAGCTGGACTTAAGATACTGATACACATGCTCATTAGTGGCACTGAGCATGCGCAGTATTGAGCTTTTTAAGCCATTGCTACTTAGTAGCATGTGTGTACGCACATTGCTAGAAATTAGCATGCTCATTACCAGCACGCTCAAAAATCAACCGCCTGTTGATTTATGAGTATGCTCATTTGATTTAGGTACGGGTAGAAGGGGAATCTTTTGAGCATGTGTGAACAGGCTTACTTATATGAGCATGCTAATGTCATTCGCCATTCGCGGCTAGTATCTAGTATCGATTTTCATTTGCGATACTCTCAGTCCACGACAGGTGAAACAAATATGGCGCGTTGGGGAGATGACAAAACATTACTTTTCGTGACTTGTTATAGGAATAACGAACGTCTGTGGTCTCGGTCTTAAAAATAATATAGCAAGAAATAATGTTTATGAAACTATACTAAAAAGACATGAGTGATTCGTATCTTACAATAAAAATTATAATAACTAGAATCAAAATTGTGCGGATGGAAACTCGGGAACTGTTTTAATTTATTGGTTCACTTGAACTCGCTATTTCAATTTGCAAAGTTTCCATTTTGAACAAGATCGTCTCTATTCTATGACAAGAGCGTGCCAGTAATACGCATGTGTGTTTGATTATTAGTTTTGAGCATGCTCATTCATGACCATGCTTAAAATAAGCATACCAATAACGAGCAAGTGTGTACAGTTGTTAGAGCATGCTAGTTTTGTGTAATAATAATGTGTATCATTAACAATATTAACAGATTAACAATATATATAAATTAGAAAAAAGCACTTACTGAGAGGATAACAGGTATGTGGTGATAAATCCCGCTTCAAGGTGGTACTAATCACCACTCACTTCTGGTCTTCTTCTTCTTCTTCACTTCACTATCGCCACATTTTGTATCTATCAACTTACAATTGTTTAGTTCATTAGAATTAAGAACCACCTACCACCAAATAAATTTTGTTACAAAAATGATTTTTCGTAATATATTTATAGCATCTTTTTGGAACTCCACGGAGAGGCGGCCGTAGCAGGCTGGTTCGTTTTGGTGGCCCGGGGCTCAAGCACCATCTCCGGCCGTTTAATTTCGTTTTTTTAGCAGTGAATTCGAACGTTACACGAAGTTACGGGGACAGACAGACAACTGACTGACAACAGACAGACAACGGACTGACGGATGGACAGACAACGAAATTATTACATTTAATAAGTGTTTTTGATAAAAAAAATCGAAAAATCAAGCTTATCTTCACACGTGTGATATATAAGCTTTTGATAAACTATACGTTAAACCGCACACACAACCAAGTTATATTTTTGTCACGGCTATAGTCTCTAGAGGTGCCGTCCCTTTCTTAAATAGGTGTAAGTAATAATCGTTTCCATTTACATCAATAGTCGAGACAAAAATATAACTCAATTATGTGTATAGTATAAAGTTTTTTTTTTAATCCTTTATATCGAGCTCACCACCGTTCTTGATTTCTTGTGGAAAAATTTTGGAAGTGAAAATGAACACACTTCCCGTCATCCAATCGAACTGAAATTTTGTACATCGACTTGATGTCGATGACAATGCATTCTCACACGTTCGGGGTCACACATGCACACAAAAAATGCAAATTTATCTTTGATGTTCGAGCAAGTAACTACTTTCTGGTACTATTCTAAAATTATTTAAATCACTAGCCGTAACTCGTCAAAAATGAAGGAACTTTTATATATCGGTTTCTAAGGAATAAGTATTTATTTATTTTATTTAAAAAAAACGAAAAAAAAATCGAAAAAAAAATTCGAAAAAAAATTTTTGAAAAAACAGTTTACTATAAAAAATTACGGACGTTACACGAAGTTACGAGGTCAGACGGACAGCTAAATAATTAAAATTAGAATTTTTCTCGTTATTTAAGCTGTTTTTTAAATAATTTTCTGTAAAATGATTTTTCTTTTTGTGAATTGAACTAAAATGAAAAAATTATAGAAATGTGACTTTAGAATGGATATCTAATAAATATTTATCATACGGTTAAACCTAAAAGGACGCTGATACAACAGTATCATATGTCACTCCAAGCATGAAAATATTGACTAGTTTCAGTGAGTTAAAATTTTGAGTTCTTAATTAAGAATTTGTAATGAATACTATGTTTTTATGGGTTAATTTTTTAATAAAATTAATCATGTTGCGCCACCAAGTAACTGTCGTACTCAATCATTCGTGCTTTGATTTTCTTTGACTTCACGTTGCCGAAAAACGTCAAGTGTTGTGATTAGTATTAGTCGAGAAACTATATAATAACTGATGCATTACATTGCACAAATATCAAAAATTTTATTGTGTAAACAACCTTGTTGTATTAAATTTTACCAAACCATTTTACATACGCGCTTGGTGTCGTTGGCGCCTCGCCTACAACGGGTTTTAAATACCGTCATGTACGCTCAAGTACATAAATATATTCTACACATATTTACACTTGGACTTATGACTAACTCAACTTTCACTAACATTCCACTTGATACTCTGTAGATACATAATAACTACCTTATGAAAATAAATACTACTGACGAACTCGAAAAAATATTATAATTGTGTTCTATAACGCCACTCTGGGACAGGCGTAGCCTAGTAGAGTGGCATAATCCACAAATTAAACAAAACAAAAAAAATGTGTAATTTATCTTATGTTTTATCTTATGTTTTATTGTTAAATTAAGTATCTTTATTTGTAAACAAGGATTTTTTAAATAAATAAAAAAAATAAAAATAAAATATGTAAGTGCTAACGAAATTTGCGGCCTGTGTATGTCGTGTGAAAATTAACACCCCGTTCATTTAAGAATGCTTTTAACCAAGCTTTAAAGCTAACAACGAAATCAATAGGTTACTTTTTTAATGATTTATTGATATTTTTGACAAATTTTAGCGAATGGCCTACACGAGTCATTGAGCATCAATATCTACCACCATTTTATTAATTACTGAGAACTTTTATTTCAGTACACCCCTCATAATGCAATTAATATACCTCGGATGCACAAACTTGGCAATGAACTACCTACATATGTCGACATTTTAAATCTATCTCTCTCAAAATTTAAAAAATCATTATATGATCATTTCTTTTCAAAATATTAAATTTTTATATAATGTCTTAAATTTTTTATATATAGCTGGCTATTCAAATTTAATATTGCTATATTATCGGTGAGTAAAAATTTCTGAGATCACTACTTTACACTTTTTTGCATATATACTTTTTTTACATATATGTCTAACCTCATTATGTTTAAACTATGTATATATACTTTTTTACATTTATACCCTTTATTTTTCTTTTACATTTAATCGTTTGTTGTATTTTAATTATGTATAAACCTGCTACTTTACACTTTTTTGCATATATACTTTTTTTACATACATGTCTAACCTCATTATTTTTAAACTATGTATATATACTTTTTTACATTTATACCCTTTATTTTTCTTTTACATTTAATCGTTTGTTGTATTTTAATTATGTATAAACCTGTTGTAAAAGGCTATTAAGCCGTGTAATTAATTAATAATAATAATAATAATAATATACAGAGTGTAAAAGAGCTAGTCCACAATACTTTTCAGGTGAATTCCTGCCTTGATTATGAGTCGAAAATGTTCGAGCAACCATGTCCTAATATCAACAGTTATGGTGTCGTGCAATATTAAAGTTTGCATTTTTTTTTATTTCCGCCTTATTTTTTTACAAAACGTTGAAGTATTATTACAGTAACTTATATCGATTAAGAAAAATTCATTCGTTTCAAAATAATAAATAAATAATTCTATCTACTGGTCTATTGGTTTCAAAATGCAAAATAAGTGTTAAATATGCCAATTTCATTTACGTGTTATTTGAAAGTTTTATTTAAGTTATAAACAAGATGTAAAAGAGTTTTATTTGCCAAAAAAATACTTTTTGGCGTTAGGTAAGTTTTGATATTCAAATACTTATATGTTAGATAAATATATTTTTTTTTATTTATTTAAAAATCCTTGTTTACAAATAAGATATTTAATACTAATTTAACAATAAAACATAAGATAAAACATAAGATAAATTACACATTTTTTTGTTTTGTTTAATTTGTAGATTATGCCACTCTACTAGGCTACGCCTGTCCCAGAGTGGCGTTATAGAACACAATTATAGTATTTTTTCGAGTTCGTCAGTAGTATTTATTTTCATAAGGTAGTTATTATGTATCTATAGAGTATCAAGTGGAATGTTAGTGAAAGTTGAGTTAGTCATAAGTCCAAGTGTAAATATGTGTAGAATAATTGTTTAATGTAAAAAGGGTTAAAGTTTTGTTTAAGATTATTTTTTTATTTTCCTTAATTAATTAATTAATTTATATAGGTATATATTTTTATTTAAAGACATTATTACGCAATTACAGTAGGTAAATTTTCAGTTGCTGTTCTACCTTTGGAGGTAAGCCAGTTGTTTGCTAAAGCTTTTATTTTATTAATTGATTATTATTGATGATGATGATGATGATGATGATATGATAATTAAATATTGAATTTTGATTTTTTTTTCTCCAAAATATGCGCTTTTGTGAGTCATGCTTCAATTTTCTCACTGCGAATTCCGGAAGAATACATTTATTAACATTTATAAGCAACTAATTTGAAAAAATTTGAACACGCGCAGAAAAAATCTAATTTATTCGTTTTACTGTCCTTTAAATTTACTTTAAAAAATCTAAATATAATTCCATTGATTAAAAATGTAGTAACAGCGACAAGTTAATAACAGCGACCGCCAGCACTTAATATGAATTGATTGGAATTTAAATGACACTAATGCAATTTCAGTTCGAAATTGGCACCTACCGATGACTGTTTTAAAATACCGTTTTCCTACTAAATGAAAATACTGTTAATTTTTAATAAAAAATTACCAAATCTTTATCAACTACACATTTTGACTTTCAGCCAGTTCCTTTTGATTCGTTCTTCCTCGGACGCGGTGTAGAACCCGCGGGACGTTTTACTGGCGGTACACTTCGCTTCGATTTAACCGCACAGGCAGTACACTCGCGAATAGGCTCCAGCACACACTAAGCCCTAAAGCTCGCAAACTACATGCAATGTCTAGGAGCGATCTAGGAGTGAACAACCTTTTTAGTATGCGTCCATGTTCTATGTTCTAGGCACTTAATGGGCATGATGACAGTATTTTTTTATTTTATTTTATTTTCATTTATTGGTTTTCTTACAGCCATATAATTAATCAATCTTGAAAAAAACAATAATTGATGTACAGAGTTTTGGGCCAATTACAAGAAAACACATATATACAATCGATAAAAAATAAGAAAAAACATGTCCAATAGTGAGTTTGTGTGAGTGTGTGTATTTGTGTGTTTATTTATTTATGTTGTTTTGGGAAAAGTTAACAGCAAAACAATCTTAAAAATTTTCCACTGAATTTAAAAATTTACTTTAAGATACATTAATAGCGAATGGAGAGGGTGGAGGGAATGTGGGACGGGAGTAGAAGGGAAGATATAATGTACAAATTAGTTTGGGTGCGGTAGTGTAGATATTGTTTGTTTTATGTTTCTTATTGTTGCGTTGAAAATGTCAATGTGGTGATAGTTTGTGTTAAATGAATCTGTACATAAAGGAGTTTTGTTTTGAGTTGGTCTTACAAAAGGGGAGATGAAAAGTAGGTGAATGTCTGTTATTGCGAGTTGGGATGTGGTAAGATATTCGTTGAAGAAGTTCCGGACTATCAACTAGATTGTGTGTTATTTTGAATAGCATCACCGCGTCAGCTATGTTTCTTCGACGAGTTAGGGTCTGCATGTTAAAAAACTTCGCAGAGTCTTCATTGCTTATATGAGATCTAAATGAACGGAGGTCTAGGTATCTTAGGAATCTGTTTTGGACGCTTTCAATTCTATTTTCGTGTACTGCATAACCTGGATTCCACACCTGAGATGCATATTCTAAAATACTACGAACGTATGAGAAATAAAGTGTCTTGAGGGTACTGACATTTTTGAAATGTTTACATGTGCGTATGACAAAACCAAGAACAGATGATGCGTTGGTGACTATATAATCGATATGTTTGTTGAAATTTAATTTACTGTCAAGTATCACCCCAAGGTCTTTGCTTTCGGATTTGGTAGATAATGTTATATTATTAATTGAATATTCATTATTATTAATAGTATTAAATATTAAAGAATAGTATTAAAGAATTAAAGATAAAAAAATTATAGAAGAAAATATTGGATGAAAAAAATGATTCAGTTTTAATGTACACATTGAGATTAATAAGATTTTCAATAAAATAAAAGTACAAAATTGTGCAATCCGCCATTTTGGCTGAAACGCCGGTCAGAGCGAATGACGTCACGCCTTTGTTACCCATCACCGTGTCTTTGAACTTAACGATGCTTGACGTCACGTAGACGAATTGACAGCTGCGGGCGTTTTTGCGCGAAATTAAAAATAGATAGATGAAAATGCAATTATTTGCGTAAAAACTTAGTTTATTACTGAAATAATGTAATTTTCGGTAATATTAGACGTGTACCTACATTAAAGAGGACTATTTCAAAATCTGTCATCATGCGTAATTATCAATTAAAATAAATTATATAAGATGAAGCTATTTATATGGAAGTCTTTGTAGGGTGGCCCAAGGCTTATGATCTGGCTTAAGTGATCACTTTATACAATGCAACGTTCACCAATTCCAGAAAGTTGTGTATATGTTCTAAATCTTTCAAATATTTGTAAAATACAATCCAATCCAGTAATTGTGCTCTCAGGACATACTTATAAAAATATTGTTATTACGTTGGTATTATAACGAAGAAAAAAGTTTCTTATCATTAAAAAATATTACGCACGTACGACATTTTAAATAGCTACACAACCGACAAATTCATATCAATCTAGCCAAAAACCTTATTTTCTCGTTTGTGTCATATTGCAGGGTCCATCATTAGGGCTGATGATGGACCCTGCAATGGAATCCGAAACGTCGGCCAGAAAGGTCGTAAAAACACGGCGTAATACCCCAGAAGACACAAACCAGGTTAGGTTATTCAAAAATTGTGGATAACTTAACGTTTGTTTACGTTTTAGGGCTTTCTGATTGATTGAATTCATTCATTTCAAGCCTGTCAAACTTAAACGAAAAAATTGACGGCATTACAATGTTATATAATAACTATCAAGATACCAAAATAGCAATATTGCTTATATATGTGTACATCATTTAATTTTATTTTTCTTCTTCTTCTTAATGTTCCCTTATGCCAGCATACAGTTGCCGTCTAGGGCATAGTCTAACCTAAATTGTATATTACGTACGAATAAGCACTGAATAAATAACCTTCTTCCTCTTCTTTCTTCTTTTTCTTTTCGTAGATCTGTTGATCTATGCTACAGAAAACTAGGCCTCTTGGGATGACGAGGTCCAGCTATCCCTCCATCTTTTCGGTGGTCTTCCCGGTGGGCGTCGTCCAGAGGAGATTTCATTCGCTGCTGTGTGCACGAGTATGTCACTGTCCATTCTGGCTACGTGATCCCGCCAGAAACTTCTTCTGGATCTACTCCATCGTGCTATTCTATTTTGCAAGTTTTCCATGTGTCTTCATTTCGGACACGGTCACGTAGAGTTTTTCCAGTAGTGGATCTCAGCACCTTCATTTTAGTAGTTCTGAGGAGTCCTTTGGTGCCAGCCGGCGTCTCTACAGCGCTATCATAATAATAATAAATTATCATTAAATAATTAGTGTATATTATAGATATCTCACAGAGACGAAACTGTATTAATTATGGGAAAGTAGGTATAGAAGTCATTTGGGTGTAACAGGACTTATGACCTGTCTATGGTTGGCTTAAGTGATCACTTTACACAATTGTAACATTCGCCATTTCCACCCATGATAGAATATACCATGCTTATTCATTTTTTGGAAGTTGTATATATGTTCAAATTGCGTGAAGCTTTCATATATGAGTTGTAAGCGCCTTTTCCATGCGGCCTGTACAAAGCCATTTTCATTCCCCTAAATCCCCACAGATGTCGCTAATGAGAAAATCTACAATTGATTTACGGAATTTTTATAATAAAGGAATAAAAGGCGCTTACAACTCATATATGAAAGCTTCACGCAATTTGAACATATATACAACTTCCAAAAAATGAATAAGCATGGTATATTCTATCATGGGTGGAAATGGCGAATGTTACAATTGTGTAAAGTGATCACTTAAGCCAACCATAAGACAGGTCATAAGTCCTGTTACACCCAAATGACTTCTATACCTACTTTCCCATAATTAATACAGTTTCGTCTCTGTGAGATATCTATAATATACACTAATTGATTAATAATGTCTCTGTGACATAAATCCAGCACTGTTCTGAAAGATTTGAACAAACTCAAAATATTCTGAATTATCATTAAATACATACTGTCTGGGCTCCCATGTCTTCGATGGGCGCTACCTCGAAGCTGCCTCTGACATACTCGTTTCTTATATGGTCCAGTCTTGTCACCACTCAAGCATGTCGCCAAAGTGTTGCACACAGCAAATATGAAATCAAACGACAAATAGTTGACAACAACTGGCTTTAACTCGAGCGATGGGCGCCGGCGCGTTTCCCGCCAAACGAGAGTGGCATCGCTCGAGATGATTTTAATATAGTTAAGCGATGATTTATAGATTCTTTTATAGATCGTAGCTCGTTAAGATCCATAGATCGGCGATGCGGCGGCTCTCGTTGTCTATGACTAAAGCCATGTATTCACTAGGGGACAAATAGCGAAACATTCCGCTCGACATGTCGCATCAACATCTACGCTCATGTTTCGGGGACAATGACGCGGTCATTTGACGTGTACACACCGGGACTCACATATCTTGTCGCGGAAATGTCATCCGATGAGGTTATGGTCATGCATATAGCTGCGGTATCTCATTTGGCGAAAACGGGGTTCCGCGCAATTCGAAATGTTTTTT
>JADDOH010023873.1:0-44987 GCA_016648135.1 Agrypnia vestita | reverse complement strand
TCATGATACTAGTATTTAGACAAGTCAGTTTTTTGGAACTTCAAGAATGTATTGTGTACTAATACACAACTATGTGTGCGTTACAGACTAAATCTATGCGAGAAAGATAGAAAATTAAAAGTAACGCAAAAACATCATTGTTCAGTAACGCATAGTAATGGTTATGTACACCTCGCTCAGTGTAAAATAAATGTAAATTTAATAATTTTTAAACATTTTTAAAACTTTTCAAAAGTCTCGGTTGATACCTTTATCTTTGGTATTCATCAAGTCATCATCATCATCTTCAAATAATAACGACCCTTGCGTGTAACCTGCGCGTCACACTCAAAGTATCTAAAGTTATAATTCCAGCAAGTGACGGACTTATGGACGGACAGCTATTCCAAATTAGGATAGTTGATACTGTTTGCTTTGAAACAAATTTTATTTTCTTTACCTACTAGCTTCAGCTAGTTGATTATTATTATTATTAAGATGTTGTTTGTCGATTGTCTAGCGAAGTGAGCAAATTCCAGTTTTTTTTTGCGTTTTTCATCACATTTTTGTAACTATACCTATAAAACTCAATGTCTGTCTGTCTGTCAGTTCTCTATTCAAATCCACACCATTTGTCCGATTCGATCCAAATTTGGCATACTTATGCTTTAGAACACGGCGGGTAACATAGGTGACATATTCTCTTACCCCGTCCCCTCCCCCTGACATATTTTCGATGCAAATCTTTACCGTTTTACCGATCGGACTCAAAATTTGGAAACTTATTCATTAGGACTCGGCAGGGAACATATGCGACATGTCCCCCCTATTATTTTAACCCTTCCCCTCCCTTGATATATTTTCGATGCAAATCTGTAACGTTTGACCAATCGTACTCATAATTTACAAAATTATTCTATAAGCCGCTGCGGTTAACATTAGTGACATTTCCCCCCTACTCTTTTACCCTTTCCCCTCCCCCCCTGATATATTTTCGATGCAAATCTATACCGTTCGAATTGAAACTTTGTTTACCCTTACAAATTTATTTTAATCTTAATCCTCAACCCGTGCAACGCCGGGTATGAGCAGCTAGTAGAAATATATCATTTTAAAATTTATTCATCAGATTCCATATATTTTAAATACGGATACATTCATAAAATGACACAAACTAAATTATTTAATCAATCAATAAATAACCCATCCTAGGATGTTTTAAAAATGAGGAATATTGCTCCACTTTGTGGACCTTATGTGACTGTATGGACTTGTGAGATGTCTTTTATTTCAACAATATTACAAAGTAAACAATTATCTTTAATTTGCAAAGTCTGTTAGTTTTAAGAAGTAGTGCCCCTAAGTTTGCATCCAGTGACTTTGTAGATAAATGAAGCTGCCGCGAATCCGTGATAATATGTACAAGGATATTTTGATTTATAATATAGGTATGCGAAGAAATTATTAAATTCGTAGGAAACCTGTTACTGGAGGATCTCATTAAATTTGCCAGACTTATCGTTGGATGTATTATATCTATCTGTTCACTCGGATGAGATAAATTATATGTTGGGCTGGTGGGTAATGAAGAGTATCGACAGGATAATAGACACCCTAAAAGTTTCAGAGTGAATTGCCCAAAAATATTTCCGTCTGTGGTAAGTGATTTTGTTTAGCAAGCATACAGCTGCTCAATAATAAGTTTAACGATAATACAAATACAATTAAGAAATTCAACCAATTACATGTTTATATAGATAACAATGGATTATTAATAATTTAAGAAAGTGTTTGTTTGCCGATAAACTCGACAAAATAATGGAAAATGATCAGTTTAGATTTTTTAAATTCAATACTTTGAGAGTCATTAATATAAAATGATGTCTTTATTTTAGTTTTTAAGTATAACTTCCACCCCCCCCCCCTCCAATATATTTTCTGTACAAATCAACACCGTTTGTCCGATCTGACTCAAATGTTGACACGTATAGCTTGCCTAACGTAAATTTGCGTGCGGCGACTTTGAAACTAAAACCCGCCCCGCCCGCACCCGGCGGTAATCCCTCGCCCTACATCATTCAGTTCAATCTCGTATTTGCGCGTGAGCTGTGACATTTTGATTTCCTATATACACTGAATTATGTCCAAAATAGTCTTGCAACATCTTACAGGTGGTGCAAGAACACTTGCCAATGTAGTTTGAAAGTTTTGCGAAGCTGAAAAAGCAAATAATGGACCAATATTATCGTCTGATAGGACTCTAGACAGAGCGTCCGCCATTACTGGTTTGTTTCTTGAGTGTTGCCCAACCAAATTTCTATTATAATATCATAAAATATATTTGTCAATGTACCGGCCACTCTGTATATTATATATATTATTTGGGTGATGTATTTTATTATTGGCATTATATTGTATTGTTGTTTTTGAAATAAAGACTGATATGCGCGGGACAATGAAGGTTTTGTGCGACCAACTCGCTCGGTTTTCATCTCTGCGTGTTGTATTGATGAAGGCCGAGCGAGAAGGTCGCTTTAGCATAAAATAATGCCAACCAGGCGGCGAAAGTGCTGGGCCGATATGGACGCTTTTGCGCATAAAACGGCTCAGGGTATGTGGTGGGTCCCCTTCATTGTATATTATATATTGTGTAATAAATTTACACCCGGGCAACTTCTGTTTTGCGACAGGGACGCCCTCCCTCGCACGCCAATTTATAGTGGTCGCATTCTAGTCTTAGGGACCCGGTGTGTAACATAGGTGATATTTACCCCCTCACCGTTTACCCCCCCCCCTTCCACTGATATATTTTCCATGCAAATCTGTACCGTTTGACCGATCTGACCCAAATTTTGTATACTTATTTTTTATTACCAGTCAGGTAATGTAGGCGAAATTTTCTCTTCACCTTCTAACCCGTCCCCTCCCCCAGATATATTTTCTGTACAAATCTACACCACTTGACCTATTGGACCCAAATTTAACATACATATTCCCGATGGAAAATATGCCATATTTCTTCCCTAGACTTCCTATCTATTCCAGCCTTGATTAAATGGAAACATTGTTTTAATTAGAGGGTTTGCAAAACAATGGAAACTTTTTTCCCCCCCACAAATTTATTTTCAACTAAATCCTTAACCCGTGCAACGCCGGGACATCTAGAAAGATAATATGAATAAGCTAGCAGCACTCGAGTGGGATATACGCCTGAGTAAAACTGAACAGTTGTTTGGGTGACAAAAGCACATGCCGGTCGGATTGTTGACAATTTTATATAAGAACTATCTGTAACCCATCAAAAATGATGGAACATTGGTTAGGTTTATATCATCTGTTTGACTCTCCACGCGTTAAGCGGCCGTTTCGGGTTTGCTGGCCCGGGGTACAAGCTCCATCTCCGGCCGTTTAATTATGTTTTACCTGTGAATTCGTACGAAATTACGGATGTTGCACGAAGTTACGGACGGATAGACAGACGGACGGGCAGACAACGAAATTATTGTTTGATTATCAAAAAGAAAGTCCGACATTATGATATTTTTGGTACGAGAATTCTAGTCGATGGATCTAGAATTCTATCGTTGGGATGGATAATGTATAGAGGGTAGAGCCTATGATAGTATCTGTATTACCAGAATGGAGTTTACTTATGGCAGAAAACAATAAAGCGCCTTTTATTGAATTTACGATTCCGCTTTCAAACTATAATCTTTTATCCCTTCAATTACTTACGGTCTATCGCCCTTTTCCTTCGATTGACGACATAACGTCCCCCAAAGATCCAATATAAATGGCCAACACCTCGATAAAAGGGTCGACGATGGATATTTAGGTAATCGCCTCACTATATTGACGTCCGTTGGATGAAGGACTTTAGAAAGCTTTATCTGGTTTACGCGTATGCGGGTTAAGAAAAATGGTAAAGTATTTTTCAACGCAAACTTGACGACTGCCTGTAATTCATGAAATGTGAAATTTTCGTCGTCTCTACCTGACAAGTAACTCAATACTGCCTGCAATGAGACGCAACGCAGAAGAAATTCTGTCCTTTAATTAGATAAGATTAATTTTATTGACGTATTTTACAATAATCTTAAAGCGTTTTACATGAAGGGGACTACAATGACAATTTGTGATCAAATAATAATGATAAGTGAATATGACAATATAATTTTTTATGTGATACATAGTAAGTAGCGATTGCCCCAGCGTTTTCCTGGTAATATTAATCTCTTATTGTAGAGTGTAGAGTAGCGAATTTATATTCTTGAATTGTCAAATATTCCGAAAATTTCATTTAAGTATGTATACATGAAACAATGTTAAAATAGTCTAGGGTCGTCTGTAGAACCGTAGAACGCCTTACAAATGATGTTTAGATAACTATGCCTATTCGAAGGAGGGTGCTGTGAGACCACCCTTGGAAAGGCATAAAATAAATCCTAATTAGGAAATGTTCTAATCCGTTAAGCTTAGTTAAATCTTATCATAATAGGGATTTAATCAGAAAATTTATCCGCATTTCTGACGGTTCCGGAGGAGTTTTCCAATTTGAACCTCTGCATACAACTCTTCAGTAAGTACCTAGGACGAATGTTATGAAGTATTGAATATGTTTGTAATATGAGACAAGGGGATGTAGAATATTGTTTAGAATCAAATCGTTTCAAAGCGAAATTTCAATATTTTTAGTCAATCTTTCGAACGTGTAATACATGCTGACGCTAACAAAATTGACAATATTCAATTACTGTGAGGACCATTGCATGTCACATGATAGACCTTCGTTAACCTTGGAACCCACGCACTCTACATTTGCGTGGTGATTTTAAATTTCATATTAATCGTTAATTTAAACAATTGTTTTATGTAATATATTATCTCAATTATAATAATTTCATTGTCTGTCTGTTCGTCCGTCCATCCGTCTGTCCGTTTGTCTATCCCTTCGTCCCCGTAACTTCGTGTAACGTCCGTAACTTCTGTATAATATTTTTTTTTTCGGGAATTATTTTTTTTACGATTTTTTTTTCTTTAGTGAATTTTTTTTTACGATTTTTTAAAAATATAATAAATAAATACTTATTCCTTACGAACCGGCATGTAAAAGTACCGTCATTTTTGACGGGTTATAGCTAGTATATAATAAAATGTTTTAGATTATATTTCAATTCACACTAGGATTATTATCATTATCGCGACCTGTGGATAATATGTGTGTTAAAAAAAGTTTTGATATAACTTTTAATTTTGAAGTTTTTTAAAGAAATTTCATATTTAATAAATTTATACCGAGCAAAAGGTCCAATTTGTTAAAAAAAAAAATAAACCAAATACTATAATGTCACGATATCGTGTGCTTATGTTTCTTCTTCAGCCGGCCGGTCTATAAAATATTCTCCATATTTCGTCTTTACTATGCTCGTCAAGTAAAGTGACACACCAATTTTTAAAAAATGACTCATGACCAACTAATCGAGGATAATTTAAGTTAAAATTTATAAGTAGCATTTAAGTTGGCGATAAAGTTATATAATTTATTGATTTGGCATTAACTTTGTGGAATGACATGATAATATATAGATAAATAAAATAATTGTGTAAGACCACTTTTGAGTTCAATTTATACACGACTAGTTTCGAGAGCCATAGATGCTCTCATCTACAGGTGAGAATATAAACTAAAATATCTTTGGTACTGATAGAGGTGGGTGGGTTTTATGTAGGGGAGGGGGTGGCCAGGGGTGGAGCTTGGTTTAATGGAACCATAGAGAGGAGGGGTGAAGAGTTTTTGAATATTATATTATTAATTAGAGGTTTTCCGAAATTAAAATATTTTTGAAATTCTAAATTTTTAAGATATTCGTTACTTTACCTTTATATTTGATGGGGTGTAATAATTTAAGTGTATGTGAATCGAACGAGTGGTTAGTGTTTATTATATGGTTTACAAATTCGGAATAATAATTGCTAACAAGACCGCGATGATGTTCTTTAATTCTTATTTTTAGATTTCTCGCGAATTGGCTTATATTATATATAATATATTTCATATCGCAATCTCCACAAGAGATTTCGAACACTCCGCTTTTATCCAAAAAGTCTACTTTTGATTTTGAATTGTCGAGAAATGTACCTCAATTGTTGTCAGTGTAATATGCGGGTTGTATATGAGAAGGTAAGATATAAGAAAATGTATTAGTTAACAAACCTGTGTATAGAATTTTACGCCATGTTTTATTTTTAATTTCGTTATTGCATTGCAGTCAAGTTCTTTTTAACATTTTATCTATTAGCGTTATTTTTTTCTATTTGTTTTATTATGTTTAGTTCGCGATTAAAATTTGAAGTATTCAGGGGAACGTTAGCTAATCGGTTTAATGGAGAATGAAAACTGGCCATTTTATGTGAAATAGGATGTAAGGAATCATTTGGGATTACTGTGTCGGTGTATGTTGGTTTTCGGTAACTAAATTCTAAGTTATTGTTAGCAACTTGAGAGATCTAAGAAATTTAAGGAATTATCTGCTACTCAAGTCTTTGTTCTCAACACGTATATTTTTTTAATATTGAAAATGAGTCCCGTGTTGGGCGCCATATGCAACGTGAACTCAGTTCTGGATCTCATCCGTCCTAATAGAATGTATCCAGCTGCCGCGCGCTCTCAAAGCCCTTACTTGTAGGGATCGTGGCCCTTCTGTTGACCACGGCGGCGGGCGGCGGTGACCAGTGTCGTTGGATTCCTCTCGATAAAATGCGCGGACGCCGCTTTTCTCGATTTTTGCTCGCACTTGTTGGCCGAATAATTTGAAATTATTAATTAATTTTTACATTGTCATCACAAACATTGTCTGTCGATTTATTTTCGCACTTTACGTACGCGTAAAGGTACTCCTAAGGTATTCGTTGATGCAATCCCGACCGGACACACAGTTCACTAGGCACGGCGCGGCGTCCCGAAGTTTCCTGAATGCGATATGTGATGATTGCGTGACGCGGATGCAATCTATAGAAATCTGACATCTAACCTCAATTCATGGACATCATTATCCTCCCCCTGATACGAGCGTTTAAAGCGATTTTTTGGTCATGGCACTCCAAGAATACATTG
Source organism: Agrypnia vestita (assembly GCA_016648135.1). Lineage (NCBI taxonomy): Eukaryota > Metazoa > Arthropoda > Insecta > Trichoptera > Phryganeidae > Agrypnia > Agrypnia vestita. The sequence continues at coordinate 37,894 of JADDOH010023873.1, read as the reverse complement.
ATGTCCGTCAATGGGTGCATTATAGTTATCTATGCGCGAAAGATACAAAGTTATATGACCGCTTTACGCTAAACAGTAACGTAACAACGCACTTAACATCAGTTGACGTTTAGTATTGACGTGTTTCGGTATACAATACATACAAGAAGTGACACAAAAAATCGACATATACGTCGAATCGGTTTTAAAGACTTCAAATCATTTACTAAAATACATTACACTTACATGTACGTTAGGGTGGTCCAGGCCCATATAGTAAAAAAAAAAATTCTTATATAGGTGTCGCTTCCCCCTTGATTTGTTACACCTACCATTCCTATTATGTGTAAAAAATTTCAGCCCCCATTCTTATATACAAGTGCTCATCGAATTAGAAGTTTCTGACAAAAATTTCAGGATTTTTAGTAAAACACGTAATTTAAGGTTTATTTATATTACAAGTATTTTAATCAAATAAGTATACAAAGTATTTAAATGTGAACAAAATTTGGTTACACAGCAATAATAAACATAATATTAGTCGCAATCTTTCAAAACTGTGCTTGTTAACTCCCTTTTGGACGTTTCAGTAGAAACGATTTTTCTGTTTTGTTCAACGATGTGAGTTAAAATTGCTTTCCTTCCTCATTCTTACTGAGTATCGTGTTGTTATCTTAAAATAGTGTAATACCTTTCTCCGCTGTATCATTAACAATACGCAAATATTTGACGCATCTTTTGCCTTGAAGGTAATCAACATTGTCATTCCAAGTCTCAGGAGGTAGTTGTAAGAAAGAGTCCTTGATATCAAGAAATAGGAGCGTTTTCAACGTTCTTTGTATTGCAAAAGCTTCTAATGTATCTTCTGAGGCAAGCTTTACAGAATCACCTCGTAATGAACGGTTACCGCCATCAGAATTTATTTTTTGAACAATAGCCTGTTTCTCAGCATCAGACAGCTTGTCAGAAAACAAGGCAATTGCAACTAGTTCGTCCGAAAAATACCATAAGTGACGCTCTAAGACACCCCTAGCTGTTATTCTGATTTCGGAATCAATGGCTTCGTACAATTTTAAGCTCTTCCAAAGTAGTAAGTCATTTACTGGTGCATCTGCTGTCAAAGGCACTTCGATCCAAACTTTGGTGTAGGTGAGCACACCAAAACTAACAAATCGAACAATTTGTTTTTCTTTTCTCTTGGTTAGTTTAAATGCTTGTAAATAGTTTCGAAAGAGAAAAATCTTCAAAGCATACAGCAATTTCGCCATCTAACGAGCATGATGAATCGGACCTGGAGCGCGCCAGTGTATCTTCGCAGGTGGTTTGTTCAAAACAATCATGGTGAGCTTTATTAGTTCTTCGTAATCATCACGAACTTGATTCTCTCCAGATAGAGCGGTTGTAAGATTCTCAAGAATATTTTCAGTGAACTTTCCTGCGTTCTTATCGAGGTCAAGACAATCGTAGTGCTCCTTCGGTAATGTTTCCTAAATATCGCTGAATCTTTTGAAAAGTGGGATTTGAGGAGAGCTTGATGGCCCAAAACACAGAGTCAATATTTTTGAAAGCATTATTTCAAATACGCGCTGACGACAAGCTAGCCGTAAAAGATCACGTCCTGTCTTTTCTTCTAAAAGAGTGAAAGTTCCCTTTTTGTGTTTGAAGCAATAGTGTCAAAACTCATAGCCGTTTTGGAATCAATTTTTCAATGCAGTGATTTTGTTGTCTGGTCGGAATACTAGACTTACTCCATACTTCTGTAAGTTCTTGAATAAGTACATGCGCGGAATCTTTCACATTTTTGGAAATATTTAATATGTGATGATAACGGAGTAAAACTTTCTGAAGAGTAGAAAGTTAGTTAAGCCTCATCAATGGCTCAATATCTCGAACCCTAAGTAGAAAAATTTCGTCTTTTTTTCGAGTACCTAAATGAACACATTTTATTACACTGATTCATTTCACAGTCTACTAAATAAGTATCAAAACTGTTTAAATTTGTCTATAAAACTCATCAGTAGTTTATTTAAATATTTATTTAATAGTTTAACACACGAAACTGTCATGTAACAAAAAGTAAAAATTAAGCATTTTACACAAAAAATTCAAAAACAACACTCGTTTGAGCACCCCTTTCTACATGTGCTATCTCGCTGAAATTTTACTATGTTATTACTATGAATCCATGTAACAAATTCACGGGGTGGCTAAATGAAAAATAAAAAAATAAAAATTTTGGCCCACCCTAATGTACGTACATATATAATGGGTATAGGTATAAGAGTAGTATTTTTTGATGTACAATTTAAGTCAGCCGCGTAGACCAGAGTGACTCTGCACCGTTTATAATTATATGTAAACAGATCAAACGAAGAAAGCAAATTGACGGACAAGTTTTAGATAGCTTCAGCGGAATGCGGGCGTGGGCGGTGGGTTGGTTATCCATTGTTGTGGCTTAAACCGGGCTGATTGCCCACGTTCATGAAACGGTTAACCACGTCGAACCTAATAGCCTGTTTCTGGTTACACGCTGCCACACCGCCGTGTAACCGATATGATCGAGGAATTAGTGATGCATCCGCGATATTAATCGTTACAAATTTATGACTTTATTAATAGCACAATAATAATGTTAACCTTGTAAAATGATGTTCTGGGATATTTTTTTAAAGATGTCAAGAAAATCTATCCTGTTGATATTATTACCAAAAATTAAAAAAAAATATATATATATTTGAATAAATATGTATAGGCATAATCGAGAAGTTTACCGTTATTTATTTATTAAATAATAAAGGACAATGAACAAAAGATAAAATATTATGCAGAAATGAACTAAACCCCTTTATTATTAGACGAGGGGATTAGGACACAGGGGTATATGCAAGTATACATGACCTCCCTCGCCTATTGGAACCAGACAGTTTACAACCAAGAAATTACGTTATTGCATGTCTTTATATTTTGATGATCTGTAACCATAAACTTTCTTTCTGTAAAGATTTAATTGTTATAAAACATTCATTACACATGACGTATCTCTAAAACATGTTTTATACCTTTCCCACATCTAATATGTTTTTTGGTTTAAAAAAGTTTTCGTGAATTTGGTTACATAAATGAATATACAAATTAAAATCATTCTGGAGGGAAAGCAAATTCAGACCGCCCCGAGGTGGATAAACTAACCAATGTACTGTAGAAGGAAGTGAATGAGACGTGAAAACAGAAGCTTACAAATATCTTTAGTTCTTTATTAATAATATTAAATTGCTGTAAATATCGCCATTACTTTGAATAGTTAATTACTACTAAATCGTAATTAATTAACTACTACTAAATCGTTATCCTGCTTTAGGGACAGTGGGGCACAATGGAACGCGGGGTACAATGAAACAAGGACGATAATTATTCAAATTTCAAACGAATTTGCGGGCTTTCATGTCAGTCAATTACAACACCTCATGTGCCACGAGATGACGCAGTGATACATGGCCCAGTCGGCGACAACAGATTGTTAAGAAGAAACAATTGTCTGGAACAGTGGAAATGTGGAATTTCGTGCTGGAAAACTTTCGTATTTGCAGTCGAGTATGGAGCGGAAACTTAAACGTTTAAGTTCGTGTTTGAAATTTCCGAGACCTTATGGGGCACAATGGAACGGGGTTCTATGGAACATGACTTTGTATTGGTAAAATTTTCCCACAAGCAAATAAAATATTTTTTTGGTGAACTATTGACGAAAACAACGAATATGATATTGATTATATACACCGGAGTGGGATAATTGATAACAGATTCTATTTTTCACTGGAACCAGATATGGCAGTATTGTCAATTATAGATATATAGTATTAGTTCTGCCAAGTCTAAGCTTGGCAGGCAAGATAAAGCGCTATAATATTTATTCTTTTCCCGAAACGGTATGAATCAAGTATAAGCTTGGTTAATATTAAGTTTCATATACATTTCACGACTTATTGGTCTTGCTCCAATGTACCCCAGATACTGTTTCGATATTGTTCCCCAGACCTAGGGAACACTGGGACAAAGGAGGCGTTGTGCGAAAATACAATTTTTAGGTTTAAGGTAAATTTTTGATCTTGTTTTTGTATTCAATCGATAGTTTGAGAACCTTTCTTGTTTGTTCAAAACAAAAAATATAAAACACTTTTTTTTTTAAATAGAAATGACCTTTTCGTTCCGTTGTACCCCAACTGTCCCATCTACTTAAATTTTTATCATCACTTTATATTAATATTTTCTTTTCTCTTAGATTTATGTATTCTTCTGTTTGTATTACCACTAAATTGTTATCCTGCTATTATATTTATTTTTACTTTTCTATTTCTTTACAATTGTTATTTATTACTATTCTTTGTTACTATTGCATAACTCTTAAGTGAGAATAACTGCCTTAGAACAGGTTTTACCTAGTGTGGAATTATTATTAATTTATGTTAAACAAATGTAATATAAATAATGAACAATAAATATAATCTAGTAATAAATATAATCGATTTATTTAAAACATGCGATTTTGTGTGTATTATCAAAAGTATAGATTCATTGTTAAATATGACGTTAATGCACCTTATGTTTCAGACTTCACGGAATTTTAGTGCAATATCATTAATAAGCATATTTAATAATATTTTTATTTACATTTGTTTTACAGTAAATGATATACACAATCAATTATATCTATTTTTTGTTGTTTCACCCATCATATTGGCACGTGTCGTGGCTGCAGGATGAATTAATGAAAATGCTGGAATTATTTTTTTTTATGATGGGTTTATTGGAAGGTTTTTGGGTGGGGTTTGATGGTTTTATTGAATACCGATTAATTAATTAAACTAACGTACAAGGTCACTTATCGCTATTAAATGCAACGCTATTCCTTAAATAAAACTGTTTCTCAATTTATCACTCGTAAATAGACACTTCATATTCGCTTTAACACTTTATTCACTGTTCACTAGAATTTCCGCACTTATTAATTTCGCTTCGGTTTATCTCGCTACGTAAGAACTTTCTAGAATCGCTGTCGAATTTCTGTTTGCTCGGCATCACTGACTTCCGCCGCTACCGCTCGCTTAGCCGGACTGCTCCGCCGCACGCGGCTACCTTCGCTTCTGTTATCGCTGTCAGACGCGCATGGAAAAAATAATTCCCCGGTTACTCCCGCGTGTCGTATTTATACTGGCCAAAGCTGTTATCGAAATTTCGAGAAGTTCTCCGCGTTTTACAGACTTTACTAGCAAGTATTCGTAATTTCCAGATTTTGCTGGAAAGTTGCAGACGTCACGTCAAAGTTGAAGGTGATTCCAGATCCTTCGGTAGTATTGTCCAACCTCAAACAACTGTCACTTTGACAGAAGTGCGCGACTCCTTTTAGCCTCGTTACAATTTGAAGGAAACTTAGATATGAAAAATAATCAACATATAAATCTCATCAAAATTTCACGTAAATAGAGGACGTGAAGCTATGAATAAAGGCGGATGGGAAGATGGCGGCGTGTCACCAATAACGAAACCGGGATAAAATAAAAGATTTATAGCAACAGTTATGTCATATTGAGCAAATTTCGGAAGAACGTAGAACGTAATAAGGCGTGGTGGCAGCGTATATATATATATATATATATATATATATACACGTATTTACCGAGGGATGACAAAAGTAGCTGTGGACGGCCACGCAATATGATATCAAATAATACACATTTTGGTATTTACCAAAAACCCACACATCCTTTCTCTCCTTTTCCTCAGTGATGCACCTCAGTAAAGATGCCGGGACGATTCACACTTTCGTCACACTGTTTTAAGTATCTATTTGTACATAACATTATTTATAATAGAATGTTCTAAGAACACAAAAACTGAATTTAGTCCATAGAGGGTCCATCATTTATAATAATTTTAGATGTCTCACAGAGAGGAAGCTATTAAAGCATGTATGGAAATCCTTATTGGGCGTCCACAGGGCTTATTCTTTTTTAATAAAATCACATTTTATTTGTGCTGTTGCAATGATGATGATCTTGTGACGTGATCATGATTGATATTTTAAAATATAGGTACTTACGACTGTAAGGAATCACTTCGAAGGATTCGTAGAAAATATCAAACTATTTAAAAATATACATTAACTAATGGATAGAAACTGGAACAACGGGGAAAATATATTTTTTATAGAATTGCAGTCAACTGGAACTACAATGTCTACCGGAAATTCATAATATGATATTTTACTCATGTATTTATCTTTCCGTGTGCCTCTAAGTATTTTAACAATTATGTTTTAATTGAAAATATTTATATATTCTTGCGTTGTATTTTTTGTCTACATAGTTAAACTCTGTTAAAGATATCCACACGATCAATAATAATGTAATAAACCTAATTAACTCAGATGGCGATACGGAACAGTGCACCAGTTCCATGCATTTGGGCCTACCTACTACCCAAATGCCCGTTCACTAAAATTAGTCTTCTGGCAATGGTCGACCAGTTCTACCCTTCCTGGAGCTGAAGTGGAGGCTGACCTCATAACTCGGTGTCTTTTATTCAAGTTGTCCGGGATACACACCTCTTGAAGATACGTCGTGCTATGTGCCACCGTATATATACGTATTATATTTATAATATAATGAATATGAATAACATAAATAATATAAAGTAAAATAATAAATAAATTGTTTGTGTCGTTTTTGATCTATTATTATTTAGTAAAATTATTGAAGTGACACGCGTGTAGTGTAAGCGTAGCTGTGTATATTTTTACATAGAATAGGTTTTTTGGGAGGCTACTCGGGTTAAATGTGTCACGAAATTGCTGTTTAAAATCGCGTAACTTTTTGTAGGAGGTTCAGGTATTAGAAAACAAAAACCAATGAAAAATTGTGAATAATTAAATAAAAAACCTATATGAAATCATGTGAAGTATTTTCCTTAAAATAAAAGAGCATCATATGAACATGAAATAAAAGTCAGACGGTGTTTGAAGAAACCAAAATAAATACAACGGTCTATGTATTTGTATTAGGGCGGGACACACCAGAAAAAACTTTGCGGAGGTGGTACCGTACATAAAATGCCTTTTTTGCGTTGGCCCTATTGCAAACTAAAAGGCTGTTCACCACTTCTGGATAATCTGCCAAACAGCTACAGGCCAGGTGAATGATAGAACGTCATTCATTATTCGAACGCTGCTCTGTTATTTATATTGTGTCAGTAATGTTAAAGTACTTTGCTCTTCACTTTAATCGCTAAGGTTTGATCAACGGTTATATTAAAATTAATTTTATCCATCGGGTCTAATCAGAACTTTAGTGAACGTGGTGAAATATCCATTTACATATTAAATAATGTAAGATGAATAGATGAATCTTGTAGAAATATATAAATTTTTTATTCTCACTGGTTTGCGTCTTGACCCTTGTTTTACATCACTGGAATATTATATAAAATAAAATAAAAACAAATATTTTTATTATAAAGTTAGTAGAAATTGTTTTTTTTTCCAACACATTTACATATTTCTTCATTTAAAGTGTCCAAATATTAAATGGAATGCATATGATAAAAATATTGATATTTGATACATGTACTGTCATTACTTGAGATGTTTAACGCATACATAAATAAGTGCGTCTCGTCTATTTTACCCTAGAAAATTATTTGTATATCACCGGGATACGAACCCGGGAATTTCTACGTCGGGGATCCGGATGCATATAACAAGACTGCAGCATATCATTTTATTTTATATTTTAACAGACAGACCGTTAACAAGTCGGTAATGACCCTGATATATGGTCCTAGGGTTACACTTATACTCATTAGCCACAAATTTTACGTAATTTTGTTATATGTTTTAAATATAATCTGTTCTAAGATTGCTTCGTCATTATTTCATTACAAGTAAATAAAATACAGCTAATTACAAGATTTTATCCTCCATTTTTAAATATTCCCCGGTACCCCGGTAATTAAACATGTAGCTTCTAAGAGCCTGAGGCCCGGTTGTTTCAAGTTCGATCAAAGTAAGCGGTCGATCAAAGCATAGATTTTTTCGAAAACGGATCGTCCGATTGGTGCAGAACGTAAACATCTATGCTTTAAAAGAACGCTTACTTTAATCCAACTTGAAACAACCGGCATTAAGGGCCTCAAATGAATCGAAATTTACAAGAAAGCCATCGCAGAAATTTGTATTCTGTGAGGTTTTATCGGAAACCATACGTCAGTGACTATAAGAAGATATCGGAAGTTACAGGCCCGAGATACAAGATTGAACAAGTATTGAAGCTTTTTGTGTAAAAAAACCAGGCCAAGAGTTAGCGGTGTATCTCACGTTGACATTCAAGCGTATTTGCGACACGAAGATTTTGTATTGCATTTGACATCTGTGTTGTCATTTTGAAATATGTACTTTCATATTGAAAATGTGTGATTTATATGTGTAGTTAAAAATTGAAATGTCCCTGACTGGCGATATATGACTAAACTTTGTTTACGTAACTTCTTGGGTATGTGTTTATTCTCTCGGTTTCGAAAAGAATTCGTCAGAGCTATCAAAAATTATTACCAATTGTTTGCAAAATTTAATTTATAAAAAATAATTCGAAAAATACATAATTTTTTTACATGACAACATAAATATAAAAATATAGTACAAAGAAAAGATAATACAATGACATTAAATATTAGAAATATTGTTGGGTTTGGTAAGGTTGCAGATAAGGAAAGATGACGTTAAATATTGAAAATTACTGGAAATATTGTTAGGTTAGGTTAAGTTGATCATTTATTTTATTTTATTTATTTCATTTATTTTATTATATTTTACTTCCCCTTTATAATGTAGTGGAAAAGAAAACCGAGTCGGGTGTCATGACCAAACTGTTACCTTAGGGGAATAGTAGGTGTAACATAATTCGACTAAGTGACAAGTTCTGATGTGAGAAGTGGTTTGGACACGTCTTGCGAATGCCAGAGGAACGACTTTCAAAATTTATCTTCAAAGTGGCGAAAGACTGGGGAAGATAGCAGAAATTGTGGATTCTTTGGGTATCCTCGAATAAGGAAAAGGGAAGGGAAGGATCCTCGAGCCTTCTAGAATAAGGAAACGAAGATTATGATGATGATGACAGTAACAAATGACAAATAATTAATAATTATTGTACGTGTACTGAAATTAGATGAATTTAAAAATGAAGTCATTTTTGACTTCTTCAGTGTATGGTTGAGTGTTACATTGATTTGTTTTACAAGATTGTTTTACTATCAATTTGATCAGTTCTGATTATAATAATAACAAGCTAATTTCTTTGGTGGTTGTACGTCCTACGAGTTATTGTTATAGTCATTGTATTGTAAGTTCTGACAGGAAGACCGCATTTATCGTCCTGGTGCAATGCGACTAGGCATTGTCAAGTCTGTTGACTAGATACAAATACAGATTCAAAAGCTTATATTCATTCATTAACATTTTTTGTTCGTAGTTTGTTATTGCTTTTGCATTATAAATTGATTAATTTCACGTTTTTGAAATACATGCTGTACTACTAATTTGGACTAAATTCGTAAATTGATCGAGAACATTGGCGTTTATTATTCTCACGTTGATCAGTAAATTATTGGCATAGTTACTCGTCAGCATACTCCAAACTTTGAGGCGGAAATAAAAATAGCTTGTATCAAATTGTTGATATCCGTAAATATTAAATAGATCATTCAATAAAACACCGAGTAGGTTAGCTTTGTTTATATAAAATATTTTGAGGCGGAAATAAAACTTTGAGGCGGAAATAAAAATAGCTTGTATCAAATTGTTGATATCCGTAAATATTAAATAGAACATTCAATAAAACACCGAGTAGGTTAGCTTTGTTTATATAAAATATTTTGAATAGTGTTTTAATTTAATTTAATTTCAAATATATTTCAAATCTGTAAGCAATTAAATTTGCACTAAAATCAAGTGTATCTAATTAGATGATTTGGTTTGTAGTTTTTAAGACAATGTGGAAATAGGTTATCAATAATAAAAAATATTTATTACGCATACTTCAATCGAAACATTATTTTTGTGTATGTTTTCTTGTATATGTATAACGATATTTTATTCATTTATAATTTTTGTGAGTTGAATTTTTGTTGAAATAAAAAGATGACCAGGATGTACAGGACTAGAAAACATATTTAACCTATTCGCATGCGCACGTTTTTTTTTTTGCATTTTCATTCCAAATTCACAAACAGACGAAATATATTTATACGTCAATAACTAAGAATTCAACTGGACCGTTTTCTAGAATTATTTATAGATTTTCTTTCATCAGTCTGCGCTTATTAGCTCAAAGAATCGAGATTTATGTACATACGTCTCAGTATTTATGTACGAACCTTGTATTTATTTATAAAACTTCGTTCACCCGACTCGACTGAATATCTTCCAACTCCAAATCGAAAGCCGTTTGAGGGTTTGGTTTCTTCCACTCGAATAACACTATTCGAGATCTTATTTTCAACTTCTATATTCGATACCATGACGGCATAAATCTCAAGAAGAAATACACACAGCTTCAGTCGTTTCTCATAAGTCCTTTTCTTCAAAGAAAATATTTTACGATTTCGTGACACGACCGACGATATGTATTGCCTCGTATGTACGTACATACCACACATACATATTAAACGGCAGATGTATTCTGAATTGAAAAAATTCCCTTTCGGCACAGACCAAATAATCAGGTAGATTTCATCTGTGTTCTTTGTCTCGGATCGATATTAATTGAGTGAGGAATTCTAATTTTTTTAACCATGGGAAACCTAAGTTCTAATCTAAACGCACAAAATTTTTATTACATGGTGATTTTGTCACCTGATCATGAGCAACGAAAATTTCTGTAAAATATTCAGACCAGTACTATAATATATCAGAACTATATATATATATGTTAAATAGAAGGCTTTCACGGGTACAATATGTGTTATTGTACCCGTACTTTGGGGGTAACCCGCGTCAAATTCTGGTCGTCAGGACCAGTCGTCTGCCGACGTTTGGAACAGATCTCACTGCTCATCTTCAGGGCGCCTTGTCGATGAGCTGCTTCTCCAAAAAGCGTACAACCGTTTGGGTCCGGAAGATGAGCAGTGAGATCTGTTCGAAACGTCGGCAGACGACTGGTCCTGACGACCAGAATTCGACGCGGGTTACCCCCAAAGTAGTTAGAACTAACACATATTGTACCCGTGAAAGCCTTCGATTTAACATATATATATATATGTTTTGCTTGAGGTTTCCGCGAGCGTTATTGTATGTAACAAAAGGAACTTCTGGACTCCCTCGCGTTTTCTGTAAATGGTCTCCATGAGAAGACCAAGGCCGACGTTTCGACACGGTATCACGTGCCATTGTCAAGGCTAAAAGGCCTCAAAAGTTACGGACTAGCCTTATTGGTGGGAGACTTTCATGTCACCCGCGAACAAGTACGGCTAGTCCGTAACTTTTGAGGCCTTTTAGCCTTGACAATGGCACGTGATACCGTGTCGAAACGTCGGCCTTGGTCTTCTCATGGAGACCATTTACAGAAAACGCGAGGGAGTCCAGAAGTTCCTTTTGTTACATATATATATATATATATGTATAAACAGCCGTGAAAAAATGTTGTTAGTAAAAAATACACTAGTCTGAAATTATTTATTTTTGAAAGGGTCACTATTTGAATCGTGTCTTATATGAAGTCTTCTATTGTCCAGCCCTAAGTAATCCTCCTCGTGTGGTTTATTATTACTCCCTGTCTTTTAACTCGTAGCGTCTGCTTGTCTTCCGAAAGAACTTTGGATCGACTTTTAACCCTTTTCCCGTGATCCAATTGAGCTGAACTTTGGGCAGACACGTGGTGACGATAAAAATGACCTAACAAATTTTCGTTTAAATTTTTTTAATAATTATAGTATAATTTTGGATTTTTCGAAATTTTAGTGGTTTTTTCAAATTGGAATCTTTTCAAATGAGTAATGACCCCGACGCGTGCAGTAAGCACGAAACCTGATTAAACGAGAAAGGGAGTATAATAAAAACTTGGTTTTTATCGGTTAGTTTTTATAGATATGAAATTTTTTATACGGTTTAGTATTTGAAATTAGAAGTTGCATCGTCTTATTTTAACCGTTGGCGCTACTGTGGTTTTTTAAAAATTTATTTAGTGAATTCCACCAAAATAAAAAATACCAAATATACAGGGAATTAAGCGAATGGGCCAACTCTTAGATTATTTTTTTATATTGCCGAGAGTTAAGACAGAGAAAAATCTACAGACCTCTTAAATTTTCATGACGGTCAATTCGAATAACTGCAAAATGATACCGTGAGAGTGGTTTTCATAAAATTCGTGCAAAATGGAAAACCACAATATTTCACGAGGATATTTTAAAGTCACTGTCCTTGAAATATCGCAAAATAGAGCCTTTTGAAATTGATGGAGAAGTAGAGGGGTAGTAAAATGGTATTTTTTTGCGAACACGCTGTAAGGTTATACAGTTGCTCTCTGAGTTCACCATGTTATGTTCATTCACCACGTTATGAGCTACGAAAAAGAAGAAGTGAAACGTAGTATAACATATCAACCTGATTGCATTAATCCTACAGCCAAGATGGAGTGGGAAGATAATGATATTGGGTTGCAGAGCGGCGACGGAGATTTTTTAGAAAGTTAGAAAGCTAGAATTTTTTTTAAAAATTTATACGCTGCAACGGGCCAAGAGGCCCAATTACAAAAGCGAAACACATCACAAATCACCCAGGCTTGAGCAAATAACATAGATTAATTGTGACCTCACCGGGAATCGAACCCGGAACCTTCGGTGTGAGAAGCCAGTGTCATATCCGCCGAGCTACGAGGGTCGCCAAAGTTGGTTCTGGAACCAACTATAGAAAAAAATATGGCAGGGCATCTCCTGAAGGAACGAATGGGACAATGCTCTCAGCCATACTTAAAAGAAATTGGCGTTTGATTCAAAGACAATAAAATAAATATTTTGAATTGGCCTCTGAAATCTCCAGATCTGGAAACCCAAAGAATGTGTGTGGGGTATAAAAGCAAAGGCAGCAATATCGAAAAAACGAAATCAATGCAGTCATCGAGGATTACTAATTTAAAATATACCAAATTTGAGATTTTATAGGAAACGTAATCTATAAATTTAAAGGAAACATGATTTTGGAAGGGATATATATATATAAAATTTAGAATTCAGAACATATTAGGGATAAGTGCACAATATGGCGTTGGGAGCCGTATTAAATATTAATACATTTTCCGTTCCGTTATTCCGTTATAATTGAGTGTCCTGATTCCAAAAATGTCATTAAATAATTAGGCACGCAAATATTAAACGAGTAATTCTAATTTTAAAATCGTAATGATTTACTTAGTAAGTTTGACAGATCAGCCATTTTATCTTTACGATACGCGAACTATAGACAACGCGATATTTTATTCAAAGATAAAAGAGAATAAATGCGTATGGAAAGCATAGAAAATATGGCGTTCCACCAAAATATGGTGCTCCCGAATACTCGCCTGCTACTTACCTCGTTGTGTTATGGTTTGGTGGCAAGGCAGTCGTGGGGGCGTTCCACGGGTTTGTGCCCCCAAATACTTGCCTGCTACGGCCCGTTAGAGTTTTACCTCGTTGTGTTATGGTTGGTGGCAAGGCAATAACGGGTTTCTATTTGTGATCGATTTAGTCAACGAATCCAGCATATGAAAATATTTTTGTGACAAATGTTCCAAAATATGTTGAAAAGGTACAAGAATAATATAATGTATATTTCTACCAATAAATCGTAATATTTAAATAAAATAAATAAAGGCGCTCAAGACAATTCACATGAAGCCTTGTACAAGAATTTTGCGAGTTCTTATTAAGCGAGCCATTCACTATCCTACATGATAGTCCACCGACCAGGATAGTGAACGGTCCACTTTATATTTCTTACTTTATATCTATGATTCAAATACTTATCCATAGATACTTGTAAAATTCAAATGAAGTGGCTGATTTCTCAAACTTACTAAGGAAATCATTACGATTTTTAAATTGGTATTACTCATTTATCGTTAAATATTTTCGTGCGGGTTATTTTATTACATTTTTGGAATCAGGATACTCAATTATATCGGAAAATGTGTGAATATTAAAAATAGGTCCCAACGCCACATTGCGCACTACACTCACATTTTAGATTAGTAATCCTCGGTGAACGCATTCAAAACATTTTCTTAATTTTTTGGATATTGAGAATGAGTTGGAAAAAGGATGGAAAACCTTAAATCGTCTTTAAATCAGAACTAATTCATATGATATATAAAAAATAGGACAAAACACGTGCTACTCAATATTGGTTATTATAAATATAACTATGTATAATTTAAAATAAAATTGTTTTAAAATATTGATTGCATTATTTGTATGTATCTACTTATATTATTTGATAATTTACACCTACATGTTTCGGAACTTTTCCATCGTCAGGGTGTTATATATATGTCAAAATATCAAAATGAATAATGTCTTTTGTTTTTTGTTTTTCTAAAGTATTTCAAAAATTATTTTTAAATATTATTGCTGAAGTTCTTAATTATTCGCAATTATTGGAAAATTTTTTAGAATTGGGCTAGTATTTAAATTTAATTGACTATTAATAATATTTTGTTTACTATTACACGCTTTACTAATTTCTAATGATTCTAAATTATTCAATTTCAGAGCAAAATTATTTATGTGTAAAATAGAATGTCCTAAATTTTTATCAAAACCGTGATCATTTTCTAATAAATGATTTGAAAATTTAGAGAAACCATGATTATTCAGACATCTCAAATACTCTAACTCTTTCTTACATTGAAATTTCGATCGATTTTTCCGATATAAAACGCTGTATAATCTTTAAACGACAGTTTATAAACACTTGAATTGTTAAATATATTATCTTTATCTTTTGAATTTATGCGTAGTTTCCCTTTATTCTTATTTGTATAAAATGCAGGTCTTATATTTTTTGGTAGATATTTTGAAATTTGATTCAAAAATGTATTAATATATAATTTTTTTTGCCAATAATCGTTATTATTATTTATATTTATCCGTGAATTGTTAGTTATATTTTTCTTTAATTTATTTTTTAAAATTTTATGAAAAATATCCCTGACGATGGAAAAGTTTTTCCGAAACATGTAGGTGTAATTAATCAAATAATATAAGTAGATAAATACAAATAATACAATCAATATTTTAAAAATGTCAATGTACAATGTTGCTGAATCAATTGAAAAAATAAAATTGTTTTCTTTTCAGAAACTTATCTCATTCTTTTCAATCTCATATCTCAATAATTTTAGGTGACTCGATACTTTTTTCCTAATCTGTTTCTTAAACTCGTAACATTTTGATCATAGTTTTTGTGAGCATTTTGAAAAGTTTATAATTAAATATCCTTTAGTAATTAATTTTTAAGTATCCGTACTTTCTTAAATCCCAAGGATATTTACGTGATACCAGAACTTCCTCAAATTATAGGTCACTAAAGATCCTGAACACGCTGTCTGAAACTTTAAGCATAACCGTAAAGTAAAACATTTTATTAGTTGAGATAGTTAGTTTCTTTGTCTGGCTTTCTACGATCAAGGATAACACTTTACAAAATATCGTTTTTCGAGCGTCGCGAAACTAGATTGAATGTAGATTTTTTAGTTTTTGTTCTCGGAAACTTACCCAAAAAACAAATTCTAGTTTCGAATGATACCGTGGCTCCATGAATACTAAATTTACTGCCAGATTTCCAACAAAATCATAAGAAAAACATTTTCACGCCTTTTAGGAAAAACAATACTTTTTTCTTTACCGTGCCAATACCAAAAGTAAGTATGTTGAATATTATTTGAAAACATAAAATATATTTTAATTTAGCCTGATACAGAATCGAATATTCAAATGTCATTAAATAATCATTGAATACCAAACTGCATATAAGTATATGCTTGTATCAAACATTTGCTTTTATAATATTTAGATGTAGAAAATCCACAGGTTATTTAGACCCTTTTAGATTATCCCACAAAATCACATTAAAAAAGAGAATAAAGAAAAAAATAAACACTTGAAAATATAATTAAGACAATATACAAGTATAATAATATTCAAAAGTAAAAGTACATTAATATCTTAAATGCTATAATATAATTATTTGCAATGCAAAGCACATAGATTCCAGGGCTAATCATATCGAAATGTGTGACTATAACTGCTTTGTATTGTAAGCATTACACTTGGTAGTTAAATCAGGAATGACATTACCTGAAAGGATCTTGATACGAAAGGGATGAACCCACTGCTGCTTCAAAAATAAAAGTCTCGTTTAAGTTGGTTTTGACATATGCTCCGCATGGGAAACGAAAGATCGCCCAAACAGACTTCCAAGAGCACAAGGAAGAAGGCCTGTACGAAAATACTCGGTTAAGTTGGCTTTAACATATCCTCCACGTGGAAAACGAAACATTGCGAAAACAGATTTTACGGCAGTTCTAGATGTATAGGGTCTTTCAATAAGGACGCTCGATTTTAAAATGTAAATAAAACAAGTTATGCGTGAGATATCCACCCAATTTTTCTTCCTTAAAAAATGTATTTTATGGCGTTAAGTGTGGAAAATCATCAAGTCGTTCAAATTTCCACTGCGGCTTTGCTTGGTGTTACGTATTCGGGATGTCCAATTTTCAATGACCTTGTCTTTGAATTTGCTGGATGGCTATTAAAGAGTTAAGGTTGTTATTACGGTCGTTAGACATATTTAACTGTAAAAAATTGCGGATATTTTATACGAACCGTATGAGAAACGATTCTCGACGTTTCGTTGAATGCTTATTCAACGTCATCAGGAGGACGACCTTTACCCGCGGAGATTGAGGTCGGACTGATTACTGCTTTCGCGGGCGAAAATTGTATACACTTTGTTGTGGAGTGTTCACTTCTTCTACAATAGAGGTCGCTAGTGTACAGTACGTACTAGTTACGTCGGCGGACTTTACTGCGACGTCTCTCAAGGGTTGAATCAATGTCGTAACATACGGTTCGTATAAAATATCCGCAACCAGTTACAGTTAAATATGAAAAATTTAATTTTTATCTTAATTATTCATAAATTTTGGATGCCTGTTCACAGATTGCCGATATATTGGAGTTATTGATTTTAATTG
Organism: Agrypnia vestita; assembly: GCA_016648135.1. Lineage (NCBI taxonomy): Eukaryota > Metazoa > Arthropoda > Insecta > Trichoptera > Phryganeidae > Agrypnia > Agrypnia vestita. Next base: position 20,639 of record JADDOH010023873.1, on the reverse strand, counting down.
CTCCAATATGTTCCTTCAATCGTGTAGCGATATCGCGTTTGGTTTGTCCTATGTAGAACGCTCCACAATCGCATGGCACTCTGTATACATCGGGAGACTCGAACGGTGTATTATCTTTTACACTACCTAACATGCGTGAGATCGAACTATGGGGGCTGAAAATTGTTTTTATATTTAATTTCAACAACACCCGGGTGATTTTGTCAGTAAGACGGTATGTAAGATTTCTGGATGGTATTTGTGATATTGACTTTAAAGGCATCAACAGTTTGCGGTTTATTCGCTTAGACGTACTATTTAAGATCGCCCTAAAGGTCGGCAATTTAATCGGTGGCAATTTCACGTCACCAACGCGCGAGATAACCATGTCCTCAAATCGCTCGTGCAGAATTCGGGTCATCAACCAGTGAGTAGGTACGCGGTGTTGTGTGTTGTCTATGGTCATTTACCTTAAGTTCCTGGGTTAGTTGGGTTTTGTACGGGTGCAGACCCAAATCCCTATACAAAATTCGCCAAGTCGAAGTCACAGAAAGGCCAAGTTCTTGTAAACGACGAGAAATTGACTGCTCTGGGTTACACTCTTACGCACAGCAGCGATGTTTTCAGCAGATCTTGCGTTTCGGTGACGTATCGGTATTGGCTGATTATTTATCGAATCGGTTAATTTAAATTTGGCTACCAAACGTCGAATAGTCGACCCGGCAGGACGGTTGTGGCGAGGATAAAAATCACGTATTGCGCGAAACGTTTTTCGAACGGAGCAATGACTGATAATAAAACTTGATTCGCACATGTTATTTATCGATATAACCTACCATGGTGATTTGCGTATACTACTAAATAATTTACAAGAAATTTGACGGATGTCACTTTAATAACATGGCTGCTACGACCTAACAAATTTTGCAGCGTCCCTATTGAAAGACCTTATAGGACGACGCAGGATTTAAAAACTTGGTGCAGATCAAGCAGTGCAAGTCTATAAAAATACATGTAGTTAATACTTTCACGCGCAAAAGACGTTCGTATAAGTAATGTATTATTAAAGATGTAGACTAAAACCTTGTAAAAAAATTCTGTTTTAAATATTTGTAATATAAAAATACTTTTCATATTTAGTGAAAACATCTAAATAATTAATTATATTTTATTTTTATTACGTTTTTATTATATTTTTTCTTTTATATAGTTTCTTAAAATAAAATTGACATCAGATAATGTTTCCTACGCAGAGTAAATTAAAAAAATTATGAATCCCTATAGTTTATTAAAGTATCTACTTATAGAAAAACTAGGTGATTATAAAAAAAATGATTAATTTTAGTTTCATGTTAAATTGGTTTAATATTAGTTTGGTAAATTTTTTATAATAATTATAATTAATAATCTTTCGTTCAGTGCTTTCAATTTACTTTATCGATATCTATTCCTAACCTTCCTCCTTTATATTAATGAATGAACAGTAAATTTATTCCATTGCTGCCAACTAATCACTTGACCTAAGCGAGCGAGGATTCGGGGTGCTGAAAGGGGTTGTTCTTAAGCCATTTCACCGGCTAATAATCCACCAAGATTAGTGAATCGTGTCGTTCAATGTGATATTGGAAATCGAATTCATATAATGCAATATTGGTATCTACCACCAAAGATATTTCTAGAACGATGTAAGGTTTCAGAGGGCAAGTTCTGGAGTAATTTTGTATGACAAGTTATGGAGTAATTTTAAAATATGATAAGTTCTGGAGTAATTTTGTATGAAAAATTATGGAGTAATTTTATAATTCTACTAGCTGTTCGTACCCGGCGTTGTTCGAGTTAAGGATATAGTTAAAAATAAATTTGTGGGGAGGACACAAAGGTTCCAATATTTCTTCTTATTCTTTCTTCTTCAGCCTTCATCTCTCCACTGCAAGACATAGGCCTTTTCTGTATCCTTTCATCCTTCCTTGTTATTTGCTAATTGTAGCCATTTCTTTCTCCTCACAGCTGTTATATCGTCGGCCCATCTCTTTTGAGATCTTCCAACACATCTTTTATTCTCGCAAGGTCTTCACTTCAGAACTCTGGGAGTCCGTCTTGTAGCATCCTGCCTTGCAACATGCCCTGCCTATGGCCATTTTAGCTTCGCTACACGATCCATGATGTCCACTACTCTAGTTCTGCGCCTAATTTCATCATTTCTAATTCTATCTCTTAGGCTTATTCCAAGCATGTATTTCTGTATGGTTTATAAGTCTCTAATAATGAAAACACTATTTCCATTTAATCTAGGCTGGGAGGGATGGAATATCCAGGAGGGAGTTGTGGCCTATATATTCCGCCGGGTCAGTAAGCAAGTATGCAAATTTTGGGTCAGTTCAAACGGTGTAGATGTGTACAGAAAATATATCATGGGAAAGCGGTGGGGTAGAGGGGTAGGTGGTAAGTGTCATTTATGTTATCCGTCGGATCCTAAATAATAAGTATGCAAAATTTGAGTCTGATCGGTCGAATAGTACAGCATTGAAAATATATTAACGGGAGGGGGAGTGGTAAAGAGTGAGGAGGAAAGGAGGAGGGGGAAAGTTATATTTGTTATTTGCCGGATCCTAATGAATAAATTTGCAAATTTTGAGACTGATTGGTCAAACGGTAGAGATTTTCAATGTGAATCTAACAGAAGACTACACAAAAGACCACTCGAACACTTTAATAAACTCAACATACCGACGAAAACACAGCACGGCTTTCAAGAAAAAAAGGGAACCACAACAGCCATGATAAACCTATTAAATTACTTACAGACAACAATTGACGAAGGGAAAAGCGTGACCGGACTCTTTTTCGATTTTAAAAAAGCATTTGACACGATACATCTGACTACCCTAGTCAACAAATTATCAAAAATCGGAATCACTTGCAACGTCCTAATCGTTTTCGACAGCTACCTAAAAGACAGAAAGCAATACACCACACTACACGAAACCACAAGTACATATATGAATGTCAGCTATGGTGTTCCACAGGGATCAATCCTAGGACCATTACTCTATGTAATATATATAAATGACCTAGAGCAGCTAAATATCAGAGGAAAAATAATACTCAATGCAGACGACTTCGGAATATTTTACGAAAACAATAATGACATAGAAATCACAAAACAAATCAACAAAGACATAGACATATTAACTGAACGGACAAAAATAAATATTCTAACCTTAAATGCTCTAAAATGTAACTACATTAACTTTGAGGCCAAACGGAAAACCCATAAAATGGACATAAAAATACATAACGAATCACTCACTGAACTAGAAAATACTAAATACTTAGGACTCAACATAGACAGATATCTCAAATGGACCTTTCAAATAGACAAAGTAATTGAATCACTGACTAAACTGACCAGTCTATTCCACAAAATACACGAAATCACACCAAAGACCGTAAAATTTCTGATGTACCAGGCATACGTCAAGAGTAGAATAGGATATTTGATACCCTTCTGGGGAACCGGAAACAAAACTAACCTAAACAGACTCCAACGACGGCAAAACAAAATACTAAAAATGGTCTATGATCTGAAATACCGGACACCAACTGAAACTGTATACCATATAACACAACAATTAAACATCGAAAGCATTACAAAAATCGAAACACTTATAATCATTCATAGACTAGCAATTGGCGAAATACAAGACGAAGACATAAAATTACACAAAATATATGAAAAACATCAACACAACACTAGAATGGCTCAAAACTATCGCATAACACACGCCAAAACAAAAACAGGACAATCCCGACTAATTTGCAACGGATTAAAACTATACAGTGACCTGCCACAACAGAACAAACAACTGACCACTGACAAATTCAAAACAGATGTGATAAAAATGTCGGCCAACTATAAAAAAATGACTTTGTATCTAAATCATATTATTATTATTTCTTATATTGAATAATCTAAAAATGTTATCCGTATACCTTTTAGGTTTCCATTATATTTTAAATAAAAAAAGGGAGGGGAGAAATGTCGCCTATGTTACCCGCTGGGTCCTAAAGAAAAAGTATGCAAAATTTGGGTTAAATCGAACACACTTTATTATTTAATTCTTTATTTCTTTATTATTCCTTACGTTATTATTTTCTTTCTTTCGATTCTTACTTTATTATTTAAAAAAAACGATGTAGATTTGTATAGAGAACAGACAGACCGACATTGAGTTTAATAGGTATAGATTTTAACTTGCCTTTACGAGTATAATGTTTGTTAGGGGTAATTATTTCAATGTATCATTTATTTCTATAATAATTGGAGATTGTTTTATTGAGTTGAATTGAGTCGCATAGAATCCAATTTGGAGGTAAAACTGCAATTACTGGATTTCGGCATTCAATTGAAATTATGTGATTTGTTCAGTCCCAATTAAGATAATGCTTATTTGATCATTTGTGTTAGACTTATAAAAAACAAAAACAATTAAAAACAAATACATTGAGGCATAATTAATTTTTAAAATAATAACGAAAATAATGCAAGATAATAATAATGCAAGACTGAAAAAAACATATTGACATTTAAAAAAATACTAGCATCCAATCGTTAAAAAAATACATACATACAAATAATGAAGTCAATTTTTAAAAACACAGTTGCTCAATCAATTGAAAAAAGAAATATTCATCCAATCATGATTAAATTTTGTTACCAGAAATGATTCTAATATACCTACATTGTTAAGCCAACATTAAACATATTTCAGCCGCAAAAATTGGTGTATTTGTATCAATAACTTCGTGGGTTAACAACAAAAAAAAAAAAATGAAAAAAAAAAAATATATAAAATAACTTTGTATGTAACTAAAAAAAGTATAATTATTTTTACAGTGGCGTGCAGCGCATACAAGCAAAAAAGCTGTGCATTAGTAAAGATTCTGAGAAACAAATATTAATTAAATAATCCTTATCTTAAGAAAAAGTTGAATTAAAATTCTGGCTGTAATTCGTCCTACGGCTAGAAGTTTTATTTCTGACGTTTCCATTTAACGTGACGTATCGGTGTTTTTTCGATTTAAAATTCTAGCCGTAATTCCTCCGTCCTATGGCTAGAAGTTTTATTTCCGACTTTTCTGTGCTTAACTTCATGTCAATTTTTCATTTATTTCGCCAACCAATTTGTTCCACAGATAAAGTCGAGTCGAGAAAAAAACCGTGTATTTTTAATCCTGCGAGTTTTGTTTAATTGCGTCCTTCTCCGAAAGGTCCTATGCCAGGCGCACGTCATGCAGAAATGTTATTTTTTACAAATTCCACCCAAAACTTTCGGTGTATATTTTATGACTTTTCTATGGTAAATGTAAATACGAAAACGACAAATATCATCTGTCACCTGTCATATCATAATGATATCATAAAATGTTTGATTTATTTTTGTGAAAAGAAACGTATATCTGAAATTAGTATTATTCCCGATTGAATTATAAATAAATCGTCTTCAAAATATATTGAAATTTTTCGCCGTATTAGCTATACCTATATAAAATATTTATTTATTTAGGAAATATAGTTTACAATACTTCTTTTATAGTGCAGGTATTTTTGTGAATTGAAGCTATCAAAATAGATCATTATTATCGGTATCTGGATGTTAATTATATTTTTTTATTATTATTTATTTTATTATTATTTATTTCTAATGTTAATTATATTTTTATTATTTATTTTATTATTATTTATTTCTAATAACATCCAGATACCGCCCATAACCTCCCCACTCCTATCCATTCTAACCCCGCCCCCAACCCCCACCACCATTACACCCACCCAATCCCTATAAATTCTGTCTCGAATTATTTTTAATTTAGTTGTAAACGTGTTGTTATTGACAATGGGAGAAATCCCGAAAACGTTCTAACAATTCAAAATAAATATAGTGGAATGAAACGGTGTTGTTTACCCTCATTTTTTTAAATATTAAAAATGAATTTCCACAATGTTACAAACAAAAAACTTGAACATTTATGAATAATATGCCCGAAGCATTTTGTATGTACAATCCGGAAAGTTTCCTATCAATATCGGGATTTATCACTACTATAAACTGCTCGGAGATCCTCAAGTTGCATTGCCTACATATGTTTCTCTCGGAATCATTATTTAATTTATATTTTTCTACTACATACATACATACATACATACGTACATATCATACATACATACATGTTATACATATATACATACATACCATACATACATATAAACTATCAATACTAGATTGCGATCTTAACACACACATACTACGATAATTTAATTTTTCTGATTATGAAAGCTAAATTTTAATTGGCAATTTGAGAAAAACTGAAGAATGTCAGCAATTACACATGACAGGTCATTTGGATTAACAAAACGGCCAGTTCATTCATATTGTAGAAAATGTATGTTAATTTAAAAAAATAATTTTACATTTTAGATTGCTTTCCCAACAGATTTTTTTAAGACTAAATAATGTAAAGCTGATATTAAAAAATAAAAATTTCGTTAATTTTAACGGGTTATATACAGCTACTAGGTTTATATTTTTTTATGTCTGTCCACCCATCCATGTTGCATAGCAGTCTAAAACACACAAATCTATCTGGGGAGATGTCCTTATCGCGCAGGAATATAAAACTAACAAGATCTGCTAATCACTTGTAAGTTTGCGGTTATCACGTAAAACAAAATAAATTGTTTTACGTGATAACCGATAAATTTTATTTTCATTAATTCTTTAAATAAACTAAGAGTTGTAGTTGAAGAAATGATCAATTTCCTTCTACAAAATGAATATTTTTGATAGTAGTACGTTCGCCGAATCTTCAGCAAGGCAATCGAGAAAAAGACTTCATCATCACTAATCTTTAACCATTACTTTAAAGTATGTTTACAATGGTCGTAAAAATGCTTGAGTATTATTAATGAAACGAGACTATTTATTTTCATCCCAGATTCTCCGAAATTCTGAAATCTTTCTTTTTACATTGATGACTTGATGTGTGTATTTGTGATTTGAGTATGTGTAAAATATGTCTTAATGTATTTTCATATAATTTGAAAAAAACTTCAACTCCTCTTGAAATCAGAATTCCTATGAGAATAAAATTGTTTGAGTTTACAAATTTTGTTACTTTGGTTTTTACCTTTCTTATAAAATATAACTTTAGAAAAGGGGAAAAATGAATGAAAAGCAAGTAATAAATTCTCGAAAGCATAAAAAATGCTTAATCTCAAAAGTTGCAAAACAACTTATTTTTTCATTAAAAACTTCAGTAGGTAACTTTCGGGATGAAATATCTCTTTCCGCCTGAAACACCTAGAATTTATTTTACCTATGTATGTACATTTTAAGTGGCTCGTCCTAAGTATCATATCCGGAGATTGTTTGTTGGCTTTACCGAACTAAACTTTTCCTAGATACACAGAAACTGACGGAAACGAAATGATTAAATTTTACCTTAAATATTTTACACAATATTTTACTCGATCCACATATATTTTTATATTATTTATTACGAATACTTTTACATGTACACATAGTGTGTAAATAGTCCAAATTTATTTTTGAGTCTTTTATTGTAAAATTACAAATAGCAGAGGAAATCTTGAAACCTAATTTAAAAAGAAAATGATAAATAAATAACAGGTCTATGTAACCTTTTGGTGCTCAACTTGAATGATAAGAATGTTTAAAAAAATAATCTCGAAACGTAATTTTACTAAAAATTTGACACTTTCAAAATTAAAATTCAAAGCGATTATCTCGGAGATTAAAAGTATGGAAAATCAAACTGGTTCAATATTGAAATTTACAATGAAATAATAATGAAATCCAGACCGGCTACAGCTATTGGGAGAGGTACGCGAATTTACATGGTAAGCGGTGTGTTGATGAATGTTTGAAATTTAATCTAAATTAATTTAAAAATATTACTGAGACAAAGTTATGAAACTAGATATAAAACGAATTTTTATTTGATAAATCTATTTTAAATTATTTTATAATTCACAAAGTCCTGTGATAGGATACCTAATACATTTTTAATGATAGTTGATGAAAATATCTTTATATTAAAATGAACTTGTACGTCTATTGCGATCAATCTGCCGCTTTATGACGGAAACACATTTCAAACTATGTCCAGAATCCATCCAAGGCAGATGTCAACATTTTATCTCTCGAGACCGTGTCGAGTAACCGACTTGCCCGTGTTTGCCATCGATCTGTAATGTTTTTACAAATATTGTACTTGTAGTAATTGCACGGGCGTAAATAAATACGTTCCGACTATTTTTATATGTTGGGGTAGTAATCATCAAAATAAGAATCTTTCATAATTTTCAAAATGCGGCCGAATATTGGGCAATGTTCTTGTCGCACGATTTCCAGGCATCCAAATACGTAACATAAAACTGTTCAAAATGATTATTATATTATTATATTATATTTGTGCGGACTCGAATAAAACTCTGGAAGTGAATTGAGGAACATCTATGGAAAGAGGGACCACCAAGTTTTAAACTTAAACTTAAAGTTTTCCATATAAATACACAATAGTGCACGGAAGTGGCTGAGTAAGACTGGAAATAATATTTTTAAAATTTTGCAGACGTATTGTGCTAAACCGAGAGTTTTTACTTGTCAAACGATGTTTAAAGCTGAAATATATATTTTTTCATCCGTTCTTATTGAGTCTCCTTAACTTTGTAGAATTAAATAAAGTCAGGGAATATATTATAATTTTTGCCCAGCTCACGTTCAATGTGTGGTCTGGAGCTTGGCAACAAGGCGACAACGAGGCGACGACAAATCAGTAACAAGCATTACGTCAGATTACTAGATGGTTGCTACTGACATTGCATATGCACGAGTATTTTATCACAGGTCATAAAGCCTTTGTGAAATTACAACTGAATTGTATCCGTGAATAAGTAGGTAAGCTTTAACCTTCATCATCGCAGTTGATCCCTCTTAGAAGACTGGGAATATTAATGTGTCCAGAATAAAAAAGAAATAAATATATATAAAATATTAATGGGCTGTTTTAACATAAACTCAACTTTGAATTGCATAGGGTTGAAAAAATTTCCGGTTTTTTCGTAGAAAATTTTCTTCGTGATTTTATCCGGTTCTTTTGATTTTTACGTTACGAGATTTCTAGTATTTTAAATTATATTGTACAGTTCTTTGGCAAATTACAGAGTATTTTCTTTAAATATAACTTTCTGTTACCAGTTTCTTTGCAGAATAGTCTTAATCGCATAATTGCTTGTAAGATTAACTTTAACTTAACTTAACAAAAATATTGTCTGAAAATTGTGAGAACAATGAATTCCTTAACTGATCAGGAACGAACCCCATTTTTATGTTAAAATTATTATCATATTTTTAATATTACTAGAAAAAAAATTTCGGTAAGATTAAGTGACTAATAGTAATCAAATAAATCTTATACCATGCATTTTTAAAAGATTTATGCAGTCAGATAGGTACTAGAACTATTTTAGCCTTAAAAAAAAGAATTTTATAAACACAAGGTAATCAATTTACGTTCAAAGAATGTTTCATATCCTCCAGATGAAGGAAATACTATATTCTGGAACCGATTGCTTTTGATAAAAAAAATAATCTGATTCAAAAGTTCTGCTATAAATTTTATTAAAGGCACTATCAATAATGAACTATATTTCTATATTATAGGTAGGTAGATATAGCGGAGTAATATGAGATAATGAAAGGTTTATACTGTATTATAGATTTAATTATATTGGTATAATGTTATACCAAAAATCTAATAGATGGACAGATCCGCTGCCTTTAAATTGGAATCATCCAGCGAAGGGGAGGAACAACCGAACATAAAACCAAAGAATATTCTCGGGCCTTAATGTAGTGGTCTCATCAGAGTTCTGAGGTGCGATGGGTAATATTCTGTTCGTTCATGATTACGAAACCCAAAGCAAAAATAGCAGGAAGATTTACACGAGACCTCGCAAACAGCGGAGGACAGATCGGAGGGGATTTTATTCGACAGTTGAAATTTTTAACATTAAACAAATCTTTAAAAATTAACTTTCTTACAAAACACAAGACTATTTTTAAATTATTTAATAATTTATGATATTCATATGTTTATCTAACTTAAATTATGATTTTTTGTCTTTTATGATTTATATACACTGAACTTTTCGCAAAAGTTTTTTATATCGCACAAGGGAATGAAAATTATTAGTCAAACAATTAAAATTAACTTTCTTAAAATGCTTAGGACTGTTCTTAAGACGCGATCCATTTCATCTATTAGAGGCTGGAGAGCAACCTTGTTACGCTTATTATCATAACACAATATAAATGTAAAATTAGAAAGTAATGTAGAAATTGTTCACTAATAGAAAAATAATTCCAATATTATGGACCAAATTAAAATATTATACAAATGAGTAAAGAGCAGTTGAAAGCATTGCTGTTTGGCATTCTTAGTCAATTCTATCACAAAAAATATCCAGTAAATACAAATTTATTTATATTGTTTATCTATACATAGATTATATATTTAATAAATATAAGTAAAGTATCTAGGTACATGCATACGTATATCACAACAAATATCCAGTAAATACAAATTTATTTATATTGTTTATCTATACATAGATTATATATTTAATAAATATAAGTAAAGTATCTAGGTACATGCATACGTATATCACAACAAATATCCAGTAAATACAAATTTATTTATATTGTTTATCTATACATAGATTATATATTTAATAAATATAAGTAAAGTATCTAGGTACATGCATACGTATATCACAACAAATATCCAGTAAATACAAATTTATTTATATTGTTTATCTATACATAGATTATATATTTAATAAATATAAGTAAAGTATCTAGGTACATGCATACGTATATCACAACAAATATCCAGTAAATACAAATTTATTTATATTGTTTATCTATACATAGATTATATATTTAATAAATATAAGTAAAGTATCTAGGTACATGCATACGTATATCACAACAAATATCCAGTAAATACAAATTTATTTATATTGTATTTCTATAGATAGATTATATAAAAAATATATTTAATAAATATAAGTAAAGTATCTAGGTACATACGTATAGAATGTAGCATATATGAATTTTAATGATTAAGAAAAAAATGACATAATCTAAACATTGCGAAAAAACTGACTTTAATATAGACGAATGTCGAAGTTGCTAGGGTACCTGAGGTTGAAAAAATGAATTACTGAATACCTTCCACATCCTACACAAAAAGTCAACTAAAACGGCAGTTTATTTTTAATACATATGTTATGGAATTGTATTATAGTTATTGTACTTCATTATATTATTTTATAGAGAATACACTCTAAAAGTTTGTTTGACTTTAAAACATTGTTTTAAAATTTATTGTGAAACGATCGGGTATTTAACAATATTAACAAACCACGACCATGAAGTATGTACATTTCTAAAATTTAAAATGAATTTTGCAAACGCACATAATAATGGTGTACTTATGTAATTTGAATAATAGAAAATGTTCTGCTTGTTTGCTCTCTAGACGGTTGAAACCATAAAACTTACGGGATGCCACTAGCAATCAGAGGCTCCCGTCTCACCAATTATGGTAAAGTTCCCCATGTCCTTCTGCGCGGGGAAAGCCGTAAGACTAAACCCCTTGGGCAATAAAACATCATTAAAAGTTTTCGATTTCACAAAATCACGTATTCCTGTGGCGAATCAGCAAAAACCACCGAGGTCGACCTCCGCACAACTGGCCTCGTCGGCATCGTAGGAATGAAGAGCGATTGTAAACCCGTATCTTACTTTATAATGTGTCATTCATACGACAGATATCTCGAGAGATATTCAAGACGTATAACTGGTTATACCAGAAACTGCCCCAGTATTCATTGTCTTTTCAGTAAACTTATTGTAGTGTTTCACTTTAAAACAAAACTGAATAAAATCATATTATTGCGAAATAGAAAATACATATATTTATTTAAAATCTTCGTTGCAAACATATCGGCAGATATCAGCGGATAAATTGTTACGAGTCAACATCAACATGAATATGATACAAGAGGATATTGAATGTAACTGCCATTCAAGAATAAGTCTGATACTCAAAAAGCTAGATGCCCGGTGCAATTAGTCTTTAAAGAAGTGCCGGAGAAAATAAAAAAGTAACAATATAATGTATGAAGTTAAAGCTTGGAAAATATGTTTCGCATAAATTTTAAATATATTGTAAATTGCATATCGTGTTTTTAGAGCATATGTATTTATTTATGTATGCACTCTTATTAATAATACATTAATAAAATTTTCTACCCATTTAATGAGTAGATACTAAACTGTTTTTAAACTGTCGTTAGATTAAATATTTTAATAATCTTATTTGTACACATATTTAACATTAAATATAGCAGTTATAGTGAAATAATTAAGATAGTATAAATTTTACATTATTATTACATTTTTACATATTTACAAAGTATTAATAATTTTGTATGATTTTATAAACAAACATAACTTTATAAACATTCACTCTGGGAGTCATTAGTATCATCATAATTACATACTGTAGGTTTTCCAGCTTCTGATGGATGTTATTGAAGCCTCTTCTAGAAATTTCTCCCATTGATATCTATTACAGGGTGTTTCTCCGCAGTTCTAGGTTTCCAGATAGGTCCTGGACAGGTACGCCTTTGAAGACATTGTCAGTCCAGTCTGGCTTTGGCCTTCAACTACCGAAACCTATTTTAACGAACCTTAAGACGCTTATCATAAACATAGATTTATAGGAAACATTCCCGTGGCCATATTTTTGGCACATATATTTTTTAATTTATTTTTGAAAAAAATAATATAATTACATCTTAAGGCTATTACGCGCATTATTATTAAGTAATTCAAGTGACTTTATGTATTTCGCGGCTGAGCGCGAGAATTACTTCTTCAGCGGAGAAACGACGTTTACATAATTTAATAGGTACAAAAGTTACTTTATAACGCTATAAACATCATAAGAATCACTCGAATGGTTTGGGCATGTCGAGCGAATGAAAGGCAAGAAGGATACAAGACGCGAGTGTTGACGGCGCTGGAAAGTGAGGGCGGCCGCAAAATACTCGGTGTGATCAGGTTAATCAGATTCTGAAGATGGCTGTTGGGAGCCTCAAAAATCGTCGCGAGCTCAAGTGCGGTGTGATGGTTAGTTAGTTTCGGCTTGAACCATGCAGTGAAATAAACGAAAACACTTTTCAAGAAAACAACCTAAATGTGACGCAACATTTCATTCAAGTTTAAGATATTGCTCCGGTTGCTACTGCAGCGCTGACTGCTTCGTCCGACTGACCACTCCGCTCGCGAGGTCTTATTACATTAGTCGTGTTTCTAAATACGCTTTGGTAAAGAAATATAATCTCTGACCACATATGTCTGTCTGTATTTATTTTAGGCAGTTTTGATAGCTACGAGGGTATACTTATATATTATTTATTCTTGTGTATTTCTATATTCTATATTTATAACAAATTAGATGAATCGATCAGCAATGTATACAGAAAAAAAATCTATCTATCGAAAATATTTGGATACCTTTGGGATACGGACCGGGATTTTTCTGGCACGGGGTTGCATATATACCAATAACTTACATGTTGTTCTTTAGATTCCGTTGATAACTAAAAATCTCTAAATAGTGCACGCTAGGTAAAGCCAGGATTATTCTATTCATTTTCTTAAAACTCTGGAATATGATACGTTTGAGACATTTACACTACCTTCTTTCAAATTAATCCAAAATATTTTTTTTATTAATATTTATGTTTACATAATATTTTACGTATATGATACACATTATTTAATTTTGATGGATTTTTAATTTTTTTTTACAGTCCCAGTCCATTTGTCTATAAAAAACTGGACATGGATATATATGCTAACTAGAAAAATCGCTGGATAGTTTGTCATTCTAGAGAGGCGAGCTTCAGAGTAAATAAAACTGCCAGAATTTACTTTCAAATTAATGTGCGACAGTTTTTGAAAAGTCGAACGTGTACACTTTTTGCCGTCCATTTTCCAGCCTCTCGTATATGCTACGAACATGCCACAATATGTGATTAATTAACATAATCCTTAACCGCAGCACATTACTTATTCAATTGATTCAGTGAACTACTAGTTCAAGTCGCGAATTTGTTATATTCATTTATTATTCTTCAGAAACCGGATACTTAAAAAAAACCTGTAATACGTGAATCGCTGGTACCTAGTTGAGTTGTGCCGATGCAATTGCATATCGTCACCTTGAAACTACAAGGTATCATCTGACATTGAAAAACAATTTAATACAGACTGATCATGTGTGAGAAGGTCCTGAACTTTCGACAAGGAAATCGAAAGAGAAATGAAAAAAAAGATAAACTAAGTTAAAAAATAAATTGAATTTAAAATTGTCTTATACTTTATAGAAATACACTTTGTTTACACCACTTTCTTGTTGAAAAAAATTCGTCATGTTTCAGAACCCATGGCCCCTTCGTCAGGATAAAAAGAAATAAATAAATAAAAATTGTCTATATAGACAACCAAGGTACAAACGTATGAATATTCATATTGAAATAGATGGAGTGAAGGACGAAAGCGAACTACCTCGCGTGACTAATAATAACAAAATTTGAAAAATAAAAATTGTCCACTTCGAACAACAATGTACCACCTTATATTCATATCAAACAGATGTTAAGCTTCAATCTTCGGCGCGAGTTTGGTTCATCGACCATGCGACAAAATGTTCACAAAAATGTGTGGCTTAGGGTCGGTTGTATCACCTCGGAATACATATATTGTAGTTGGCATAGATAGTTTAAACTATGAATTTCGTTTAGTGCGTGCGCGTACGTGTGCGGTGCGTGTGCGCATTGCGCGCGACTTTTGACATAGATCATCAAAATAATTTATTTTCAATTTTTTGACAATGCAGTGTCGGTAATGGCTTACCTTATCCATTATCTTAAAAAATAGTACTCCAGAAACATCATTTGCCTACTTACCTTTTTATCTATCTAGTGGCATATAAATGTAAAGTTATCAAAACCTGATCTATGATGAGACGTAGAAAACCAATGAGTTGTCAACAATGCCTAGCGGCAAAATTTATTTACAGTTGTTGCAAAATCCATTACTTCAATTCAAATCCATGCTTCCATTACGACAAAAAAGTATTGTTCGAGGTCAAAGTAAACTACCGTACCTATCAAGGATGTATTATCGAATCAGATAAAAAAATTGGTCAGAAAAATCAGTGGCATCCTACATAATATAATATATGATGTAACATTCTGAAACTACAATGTCTAAAAATTGAATAAAAATGATTTTGAAGACACACGTCAAAAATTACGCATACTGCGCATCCGCACCGGCTTAAACGAGATCCACAGGTTAATCCGTCGTTGCAAATCAACCCTTATAGTAATACAATAAACTGATTTTGGGCATGTAATATAATATAATTCACACCCGTTATTTGTATTCAAATAAATAGTTGTTTTTACAAAATATTACAAGTGCTTTTATTTTTTTTGTTATCTTCTGCTTTGAATTTTGCCGCGAATCTAACACAGTTTTAAAGAGAAAAATGTTTTTAAATTTTGGTACAAAAAAGTCAATTTTTATCAAAATGTTAGATGGCACCTCGTTGTTCTAAGCTCATGATACGCCATTATGCAGCAAGATAGATTCCTCTCGAAATGCGGTGCGATAGAGCGATAAATCAGGGCTGCTGCCCGGTGTTCCATCAATTATGTATTATTTTTGAATTAACGCCCTTGGAAAATCAAATATTGATTGAGACATATAGGGTTTCGTTTCAGACAGCTGGTAAGATCGCATTTTGCGGATTCAACCTACCTTTATTTATATATACGTAACATTTTCGTTTCAATAAAAGCAATTTTTATAACTTATAACTATATATTTTTTATCATGATTCACTTTTAAGGTCATTCTCTTACTAACAATCCAATAATGTATGTCAATTATCATAATTTTTTTGTTTTTAAATATTATTTCTTATATTACTAACAATATTACCATTTTTGAGATAAATATCATATCATGTAAGAAAATATTATAACTTGATTCCTTTATTTTTTTAAATATAATCATACATATTTGATCTGGCGTAAAATATCTACGCACATGAAATATAATACGAATCCAGTATGAATGTTTAAAATAAAACACAAACCACTTTTTTTCACCACTTTATTTATAAAGTGGTGAAAACAAAATGATTTGTATTTCATTTTAATAACAATGTCACCACAAAGTACAAGCTATCATTCAGAAGAAAAAATATTCTTCGAACAATGAATGTTAAAGTGAAATTTCTTTACATCATACATTACTTATCGTGTAACACAATTTATTCAAAGTAAGCCAGGATGATATTTGTATAAAAATAAATTTCTTCAAACGCTCGTCACATATCTATCATCAAACATGTGTTTAATTCATAAATATTTATTGGAAGAATTTTTAAGGATAAATTATTATAATTTTCTCTTTCAACTTTCAAAATAATATGAAAAACGATCATCGGGAAAAATTTAATATACAATTTCGATTCTCCAGAATTGATATCAATTTAATGGTTAGATTTGTGAATAAAAGCAATATTGGAATTCTGAATACCTTTTATCTGTATTATTATTTTATCTGTCTTTCATTTTAAATTTATATTCTGTATTTTTGTAAAAGCCCATAAGGGCGTTAAATAAATAAATAAATAACAAAACAAAAATTTGCATACGTACATAATAATTACAGTAGGTTGCCAAATTAATAGGGACAGTACCAATATTTTGTGGTTTTTGTGTTTGCATTGTATCTATTTCTAAAAATCTTGGATTTGATGGCTATTTCTTCATTATTTTTGCTGCTGGTATCATCACTGATACTTTCAGGAAGTGAAAACACTATCAAAGTGTCACATGTGTTAAAAATTTAAGTTTATTTCTAGAAGGTCAGCATTTTTAGTGAAAACGTGATCGGGAGTCTCCTAAATAAATATATAATAATCATTTTAACGAGTATTCACAATTTAGCTACGACAAAACATAACTAAATAATAATTATCTATAATTTTTTTAACGTTTTTGGTCAATATCTTATTTCTAATAAAATTTTTGCTATATTGACTCCATTATTACATTTTTTTCAATATGAACAATCTTCAAAAACTTCTTGAAGAAAATGTGCGGAAATTAAGCCACTAAATATTCCCAAAGAGAAATAACAGCCATTACGAATGTTTCAAGGTCTGTGGTTAACAGGATAAATAAAGAAATTGATAAAAATCTGCCCTTTAAAGTGGATAAAGTTGGGAAATGTGTGAGTTGGGAAAGAAAACGAATCACCACACCTCGTACCGATCGTAAAATCAGAGACACCTGTCTCCAAAATCGAAAAAAGTGTATGGCTTGTTTGACCTTAATGATAAACGAAGAAAGTATTGAAGTTTTCCAAAGAATAGTCCAGGAGATTGTCTGAGGAGAACCTCAAGTATCATAGACCAGCTAAAAATAATCACTTTACGGTAACTATGAGGAGAAAATTGCTGAAATGGTTCACAGCATACCAACACATAACTCTTGAGGAATGGAATCAGGTATTTAACATTTTGTGGTTTTAAAAAGCTAATAAAAATTTTCAACCGTGTGATAATGGTCTTTTTTAGAAGTGCTTCTCTGGAGAGTCCATATTTCAAATTTTGGTGGAAAAATCATCATTCGTCCGGCGACTCCCAAGAGGGATATTCCGTGAGGACTATCTTGTGAAAACGATCAAATACCCTTCAATATCATGGTGTGATCAGTCATCTCTTTTAAGGTGATGGGGAGCCTACATATCGTACAAAAGACTATGAGGCAGCGTTAGTACGGACAAGTATTGGAAAATCGATTACTGCCTCCAGTCTGAGAATGGTTCCCTGGATGCCAGGAATACGTATTTATGCACGATTTTGCATCTTGTCACAATACTATAATAACTGTCACTACAATTCTAGTCAGCAAAAGTACAGGTTTTATTTTGGCTTAGAAATTCCTCTGACATGAACCCCATTGAAAATCTGTGGGAGCTCATGAAGAGGGAGATTGCCAAGAATGTGATCACGATCAAGTAACAGCCCTTGGAAACCCTCATCCGGGTTTGGTAACACTCCTGAACAAAATATTGATGCAAAACTGGGGCACTGAGAGTATGCTACAACGTGTACAAGGTGTAATTGCGGCTAAAGGCGATACAACAAAATTGTAATTTTCTGCACGATAATGTTTTATATTAAATATGGTGTTTAAATGTTCCTAATTAAATAATCTTGTTAATAAAAAATAATTAATGTGCCTAAAATCATACACGTATTTGTTTTATGAAAACAAAGTGAGATTTACACAATTTTCATGAGCGTCCCTATTAATTTGGCAACCAACTGTATATTAACAAAATACCCCTGTTTTCAATGATATCCATCGTAAATGCAACCACTATATCGTATAACATTTATGAATTCGTAAAACAAATACTAGGATTACGTTGTATTTGTGATTTTTTGTCTTTTATCAAAATGTAAAGTGTAAGAATTTATTTTTCAAAAATGAATTTATTCACCATGGAATAAATATTTAGGCAAATCCGTGCGGAGTCCCCAAATGGGTAATGTCTGTATTTGTATGCCGCCTACGCCTGTATAGAAATGTCGCCGCACACTAAATATTCACCCGGAAAAAGTTTGCATAGGCTTTATACCGTGTCGAAATTATTATCGAGAGGGGCACCGCCCCTAGCTTCGTATTGACTCAATCCTTATAGGTAGAATTTATATCGTGGTTAAATTATTAGACATATAACAAGACGTAGAGTCCATTCACTTTAGGTAAGCCACTTGCATTTGTGTGAGTAATACCCTCTGTAACACGTAAATTATGTAACGGTATTTCTTTTTTAAAGCTATTCCATTGGCAAATTCAGTATAACCCTAGCACCCTAGCAGTCACGCTGAGCGGTCTTTTCTTTGTTTAATATTTTTTATTTAAAAATACGGTGACTGCAAGATGACGATACTGTGACCACAGAATTAAATCAATTTAATATAAATTTAGATGCGGATTCGGAGTCCGATACAGATGACAATAGTTTCTTATTGATTAAAATTAATTATAAGATTTAGAAACCATTTATGAAGAATTATTCCTGCTTTTATATTATTTATTAAAAACTAGCTATAATCCATAAAAAATGACGTGTTTTTGTTATATATTTCGGCCGCCAGTTAACGTTAGTGATGGACATTATTAAAAAGAGAATTATGCTTTTTTTGCTTCTTATACCTCATTGCTATATTATACCACAATATTATTGGAGTATTCTGGTAGCGTTGGTGACGGACAGTGTTACGTAGAGAATTATATATTTTGATTAATGGCTATTACCAATGACATATGCGATATAGCAGGTAATGGATTAACTTGACGTAATCGCGGTTATTTGTGCCGATCCGAAATCGCGTTGTTCTCGGAATTACGCCCTTAAGTTCGAGGGCACGCATGTGCCCGACTTTTTTTCTGAACCGGCAAAAACAGATGCGCGTAAACCCCTATTTGTTTGGTACACCGCATTGTATAACGCATTTTTTTAATAGAAAACTCTAAAAAAATTAAAAAAACTTTAAAGATAAATCTCAATCAACATTATCAACTAATGACATAATAAAAGTTAACAAATCTGCATACGAAGAAGTTATATTTAAGTAGTATGCACTAAAGTCTTTCGTTTTTTCAAGTACTTGAGGTTTAATGTCTTAAATAATAGATTTACACTATTTTATACTAAACTAGGTGCAAGCATTCTGGGCTACAAAATTAACATATAACTTATGATAAATAAGATATAAGGGGATCAATTGCGGAAGCGAAACAACCCTCGGATTAGGCAGCACGTTTGCACCTGCCCGACTACTAACTGACCGCCAAGTAACCTCTGGAAGCTTAAATTTGTGTACGATTGACCTACGCCCCGCGCCCCTCATTTCTTCATAAATATTTCACCTCTATTTTCATCTTCACGTCTATTTTCATTCAAAATTATTACACATTCAGTAAAGAACCATTCTATAGCCATCTACGGTGGCTATAGCACAGTTCCTTCAATCATTTGAAATAAGACGGAGAAAGGACAATTTTCATAATTTTTTGATTATGTGTGAATGTTCTTATGGTGAACGTTGCATTATGTAAAGTC
Source organism: Agrypnia vestita (assembly GCA_016648135.1). Classification (NCBI taxonomy): domain Eukaryota; kingdom Metazoa; phylum Arthropoda; class Insecta; order Trichoptera; family Phryganeidae; genus Agrypnia; species Agrypnia vestita. The sequence continues at coordinate 279 of JADDOH010023873.1, read as the reverse complement.
AGCTAATATAGGTAGTAAGCCCTATGGCCTTCCTATAAAGACTTCTACATGTTCCTCATATTTTGTCTTTGTGAGACCTTGACAATCATAAATATCTCAATTAAAAATTAAATTATTTAAAACTATTTGATAAACGAAATGACGCTGTTTTTATAGATATAATAGTTAGAACTTAGAACACACTCTATATGAAGAATTAAATCATTGTTAAACAAGTATGTTACGTATCCATATGCAATACATCTCACAGTACTCGTATAATGCGTCAATAGTTGTATG